>CAJVSB020000629.1:0-163504 GCA_911865555.2 Thlaspi arvense | reverse complement strand
ACTTTGTTAACTAAACAACTTTCATTTATTTCAAATCTCCCCATTCTTCTCCCTTCGATTTGCCTTGGTTGGATATTTGTATCGGTTGGAATTGGCAATCGAAGAAGGGAGCAACTTTTTTATGTGCTTTTGTCGGTACGATAGTTTATTCTGTTTCGTCAATGCGACATAAATTTTAGTATTTTACTCTATACAATTGACAGATGATTTTCAACATTTTTAACTATCATATAAATTTGAAATTTAGATTTTAATTTAGTGAGTCAAAATTCTTAATAATATTGAATTATTTCAAAATTATATTAATATCATATATTAATTTTGATACTGATTAAATGAATTTTGGTATTTTTAATAAAATGTGTTAGAGTATAATATCAAATAAATTGCTATTATAAAATTAACACATAAAATGGGTTTTTTACCACAACATATACACTCGTTTCTAAACTTTTTACAACTATCGTGGGATATTCCAATAGGATCTTATTTTAATTAAATCTAATTCTGTCGTGCAACATATTATAATAAACATCATTTCCCATTGAAAATATAGTAAGAAGCACCTTTTTGTTTTATTGGGTTGGTGCAACTGATAAAGATTATCCATACCAAAAAGAAAGGGAGGGAAAAAAATAAAAGCAAGATCAGAAACGTACAAATTTTGGGCTGCGGATACTTTTGGAAGAATTTGCTAATAAGCCATTGAGAAGAAAATAAATAAGCTTGAAGACGCCAGTAAAAGTAATTCAAATGGACAATGTAATGTAATAGCTACGTATAGTGGGTTAATCATATAATAGTATAAGCTAATAATATACTTATAATTATAAATAATAATATCAAGATCATGTGTTTGAGTTTTTATAATGAGGTAACACTCACCATATTTGATGAATTTTTGTAAATAGGATAACTTTAAAGTACTACATATTAACTATATTAATTGATTGAATTTGAACTTTTTATTCAAATATTTAAATTTAAATTATTTAAAAATAATTTTTAAAATTATATAATATATAATTTCAGATTAAATAAATTAAAAAAAATAAATGATTAAAAGTAGAGTTTCTAAGAACTAAACTTCTATTTTTTAACAATGTAGAGAATTTGAAACAACAATGCTACAATCAACTATGTGCCATATTTTTAAATTTCAAAAAATTATCTATATTTTTTATATTTAATATTATATAAGTTACACTATTATTTAATTATAAATCCAATTAAACCAGAATTGAATTATCATTAAACCAGTAAACTGTTGAATCAATCCCTTAACCGGTTTAATATTTGGACCGGTTCTAGCAACTCGGTTGCCAACTGTTTCTTGGGGCCTTCATAAGTGGTCACGCTTTCCCATTAGGTAAAACTTAACGTCTCCAAAGCTTTTAATCAGTGGAATTAATTCTGTAGCACGCCGGGGGATGTCATTACATTACGAGTATTGAACACCCACCATGTGATGGCCCCACCACCATAGATTCTTCGAGAAAAATCAATCTGATGGCACGATCAGGACCGTTGGATCGTTGAGCCGGTAAACTGTAAACTAAAGCGTGCACGAACTTTTTGAATAGGTCCAGTGCCGAAAAGGTCCCCACATAAAGAAAAAAAGAAAAAATAAAATAAAAGCGACGAGCCCATTAACTTGTATTTTGGTTTAGAATATTTAAAGTAAAAGGCTAAAAGCATAGCTTGACTCAATCATACCAACAAAATAAAAATAAAATAAAATAAAATATTTTCAAAATTAAAGGAAAACAAAAAAGAAATCTGAAAATTTTACCCCTCAATATTTTTTTTTTTTTGTTTAGCCTTATTTTCTTTCTTTCTTTCTTTGTTTAAGATCAAGTGGAAGTGAATAAGATTTAAATTTAGTGAGAAAAATATAATTATAATAAGACATGACTCAATAAAAACTTGTCAAATATAAATTTTAAATAATTAATATTACTTTTATTATAAATAAAATATTTATAATTTTAATAAAATTTTAAAATATTTTATTATCAATACAAATTTCACACAAATTTGAGAAGAAGGTTTTTTTTCGGCTTGTAAAGAGGGAAAATAATTGAAAACATTTTGGTATATTATTTTTTAAGAAAATTTTTAATCCCTTTTAATTAGAGGCCATAAGAATTGTTTCCGAAGTTTTAAAAAATGATTGATGAAATTTCTTTCTATTGCTTTCAAACCGAAAGGAAGGAAAACATTATCTGAACAGCTGGGATACACACACACACACATCTGTGTTTCTTTTCCTTTAATTATTTTCTTTTGGGTACAATGAAAATTACATATATATGCATGTAAAGAGGAGACGCTTCCTTTGAAGTTAATTAATTAAAAATGCGGAATATATATATATATATATATAATAAAGGTAGCTAAGCTGTAACAGCTGCCCACTTTCCTACTCTGCTTGGCCCTTACGGCTTTTGCTTAAAAAAAAGTTGCTTGTGTTATGGCTTTATTATTCGCAGGTGGGTTACTTCCCCCTTCTGCCCACTCCACGCCTAACTTCTTCCTTAAGCACCTTTCTTCTCTCTCTCTCTCTCTCTCTCTCATCAACATTTTGAATTAAACAATAGAAGAATCCGTTATAAAGAAACAAAATGTAAAGAGAAAAGTGTAACCCATAAACTGGTTCCTTAAACATAATTACAAGGTTCATGTCCCAATAGCTCTGACGTTTCGTTTTCTTAATTTTTTATTTTGGCTAATTATAATTTTACATATTCAAATTTCATTCGTAATATCAATGCTAACATATGTAATTCAAATTTCTTAAAAATATCATATCTTTATCTGTGATTAATTTTTTACATAAAACTGTAATCACTGAAAAATTACTCATCCTAATTTGTTCAATTTAAATTATTAATTTAAAATACTTGATCTCAAATTATTTAGTTATAACTCTTAAAATTTTTTTATATAAATAATTTTATACTGAAAAATGGTGAAGGGATATTAAAAAAACTTTAATTTTTTTTTTCTAAATTCGTTTGTTAATGGAAATTTCTTTATAAATTCGGGACTCATCATAATTAAGAAATATAATTTTTTTTTACAATAATTATAAAAATATCATATTATATTATGGTGTTTTGTGTATAGAAATTAAGAGTTTTATATATAAAATGAGTATGCTGTTCACAAAATTATTGACAAATTTTCATACACTATTTTTATAAGAATTTTGGAATTAAATGGAATTATAGGGATGAAAGTGCAGTTTATCATTTCATTTTTTTTTTTTTGAACACTATGGTAAAAATTGTGCAGTCATTTACGCGAATGACATGTCCTAAGCTGCTGTCCTGTTTTCGGCCGACAGGACTGTAGCGTTACGAAACCAACTAGTGAGGATATAGATTCATTATACACACACACACAAAGATGTGTGTGCGCAGGCGGGCTCACATATGCATGTTAAATTTAGTAAATTTTTTATAATTTTTTAATTTATAAAATTATTATTTTTTAATTCTAATCATTATCCCGATTGAATGATGTGGTATATATTTTTTATGACATTAAATTTACATATACCATATCTAGATTTGTATATATATAATTAGTATTTCATGTAAATTACAATTTCATTTAAAATTCTGTGTATAGTACAATACCAAGACTACTGTGTGTATACATATGTATGTATGTATATATATATATATATTTGCGTGTTGTATATGCACCATGAACATAATTATATGGCCACGTCAACCACCCCATGTGGAAGGAGGAGGAATGTTAGTTGAAATGGTCCTCGCAACAACTTAAGAAAATAACCATCTTTATAATGACAGGTCAATCCATGTGCACCCATCAACAAGTTCTCATATATTTATCTGCATATATATACATACATATAGATAAATATATATGTGGATGACATATACTGTGTATGTGTGTATATATATATATATATAGTGAGGTAAAATTTCTATATCTCACTTGTGGGGTGCCTATTTGACGTCCTAAAAGTATTTTGTAAAAATATTTAAACAAATATTTCTTAAGATAATTTTCTTAAAAAATTATGTTTAACAATTCTAAAGAATCTTTAATATTAAAGACGCCATGGTTATGTAAGTTGAAGTATTTCCTTGCATGCATACATACATATATATGCATTTGTTTCTATTTCCTTCTATTTCATATTTTGGTTCCCATATAAAGTTCATTTTTGGATTCCATTTTCATCCTCATAATTTTAGATATAACACATTTACTCCCCTAATTTTAAAGTGTAACATATTTAATTTCCACTTAACCCTTTAAATAAAAATTCTAACGTTTTTACATGGAAAATTTATTGTTGCACATGCGATCTTAAGTTGGCTAGCTAGCTAATTGGGAAAAAAAGGATTTTTATCCCAAATACTACCTGAAATGAAATGAATTACACTTCTAAAATCTCGAACGAAAAGTATAAAATTCGAAATTACGAGGACCAAAATTTAATTTAGATAAAACTACGGGACTACAAGGTGTAATTGGCCCCCTCTTTTTCTTCTGTGGGTCACGGGTCATGACGGAAAGCTAAGCTGGCTTGAGAAACTTTAAGCATTAAGGCCAGCCTTGTTCATAAGCACCAGCAACAGTAGAATGAAATAGAACCAACCCATCATTCCAAAGCAAAAGCAAAAGCTAGAGAGAGAGAGAGAGAGAGAAGAAAATAAGAAGAGAGAGAAGATAAAGAGACGAACTCAAGGAAGAAGAAGGGTTTCCGAGGAGAGAGAGAAAGAGAGAGATGACGCAGACACAGAGGCAGGCCAACGAGCAACAAGCTCTCATGCAAGCAGGGCAAATCTCAGGAAGCCTAAGCTTCACAAGCAGTACTTTAAGCACCAAAGAAGATGATGAAATGTCGAAATCAGCCCTCTCGACTTTTCGGGCCAAGGAAGAAGAGATTGAGAAGAAGAAGATGGAGGTCAAGGAGAGGGTTCAGCTCCATCTTGGACGCATCGAAGAAGAAACCAAACGCCTAGCTTTTATACGCGAGGTATGTCTGTATTAGAGAGAAAATATAAGAAATTACTCAATTCAGCTATATCATAAATCTAATACTAAATCAAGTTATGATGACTTTGTTTTGTGTTTACGGTGAATTCAACCATGGTTTACGGTGAACAAGAGATTGTTGTTTATTTACAAAACTTAAGCCGGCGAAAAATAATGAAATTATTTCATTTGAGGGACTACTTATGTACAATAGAATTAATCAGAATCTTGATATATAGGTTTTATGTCTAGGATTAGGTCTGAATTAAAGGAGAATTTGGGGAAAGGCAGATTAAAGTTTGTATTATTAATCATGTTAGGATGCAAATATATATGTATACATGTGTGTATATGATACAATCATCATCTCCAAAAAATGAAGAGATACACTTGTGGGATGATAATTAGTCACTTTCAACTTTTTCATTTCTTGACTTCGAGTTTTATGGTGGAAATTTGAAACAACTTAGCAAAGAATTTTGAACACGAAAATCAAAAAAGTTGGAGCAATTCATACCTTTTCTTTTTTCCTTTTTGTCGATGAATTCCATCAAACTTGAGAGATTGATTAGGGAATAATCTCTTTATTGTTGTTGTTGTTATGGCAATTTATTAATAGCTTCATGAGAGAGTTAACTACATAACCAACCGTTTGATCATAAATGAATTAGGCTATTTTGTTAATACATCTCAAAACCATCACAACCCAGTTTGGTTGGCTACTAATAATCAATTTAAAAACGTCAAAGTGGTGTTAGGTATTTGTATGAATCAATGCTTGTCAATTGCTTTCGATCATTTGACTTTTCAAAACCCAAAAAAAAAATAAAAATTCAGGAGCTTGAGGCGCTCGCGGATCCAATGAAGAAGGAAGTCTCAGCTGTCCGTAAAAAGATCGATACTGTGAACAAGGAGTTGAAGCCACTAGGGCAGAGTTGCCAGAAGAAGGTAAAAGCATTCAGAACCAGCAACTTAATTTTTAAAGTTTAAAATGAATTTTACTAAGTTAAATTTCACATTTACGATCTAGAAGAGTGTAGCTACTTTGGTTGGTTAAAATTATGAGAGAAGTTCAATTTAACTTTTCATTTTGGGGCTTCTATTCATCGTAGGAGAAAGAGTACAAAGAAGCACTCGAGGCTTTTAATGAGAAGAACAAAGAGAAGGTGCAGCTAATTACTAGATTGATGGAGGTTAGTACCAAATGGCCAAGTCAATTTTGTTTAATGATTCTTTTTTGTGACAAAATTTAAATTCCTTTTTTGCTACAAAGCTTATAATTCAATGTGTTTATTGGATTCTTTCTTCTGATTGCTGGGTAATAAATTGTTCAATTATTAGCTGGTAAGCGAAAGCGAGAGGTTGAGGATGAAGAAGCTCGAGGAGTTGAGCAAGTGCATAGAAACAACACGTTGAGTTTCGATACGCGAATTTCTGAATTCGAAGATAACCGATTAGGGTTTTGCTTGGTCGATCGATGTATTTAAGGAAGAAGGAGCCTTTCCAATTTTTATTTATGGTACTTGTTTTGGGCTTGTTTGTATCTAAGATTTTTATTTTCTTGTTTGCTCAATTAGGTTTTAGCATTTGTTGTCATTTGATGATTTAGGCAAGCGCACACCTACCCCTCCCCCTCCCCTTCCCCTTCCCCCTCCCCACTAAACAAGTTTGTAACTAATTAAAAAGGTCACTACTTTGAATTTTCTTTACACTTTTCTTCCTTTCATTCTTCCTTGTATTCTCCTATCTTTTGTAAGATATATGGTGTGTTCATTTTAAAATTGAAAACAATCTTCTTTTCTAGTTGCTAGGTTTAAATTGGATGGTAGATGAATGAGTACTTGCCCAAGAAATTGCACCGTTAGAGAGATTGACAAAGAATTTATTTATTTATTTATTTTCTCGGTACGAAGATTTACCAAAGTATACAGTCAGTAGTTGCTGCATTTGACTGTGACAATTATTAATAATTACTGTTATTATTGAAATTTACTACTTTTTATATTGTTATTATCTTTATTTTTCAAATTATGTAGTGTGGTTGTTCCTGAAAAATAATGATATTTTAGTAAAATCATATATATCTTATGATATTTCGTTTAATAGCTTAAAAATTATTAGGCATAAAATAAAAATTAAAATTACTGTGAAGATAAAATGGTATTTCTCTATCAACCCTTATCTAATTTTATTTACCGAAGAGGTACTAAAAGAATGAAATTTATCCCACGTGTAGTCCCAATTTAATGGATACAGTATCCATTCACTTCAGAAATAAAAGCAGAAGAAGAAATTTATTTGGGTTTTTTTTTCCCTAGAAATCTGTTTGATGGGATGTTTTCAATAATTGGTTTTTGGAAAATTTCAGAAAACAGATCCACTAACTTTAGAAAACGAAAACAAAAATCTTCGTGCTTTTCTTTTCTTTCACTCTCTAAATGCGCTGGTCCCAGTGTATGATAAATATACTTCATTCACGGTCCCAGTACTGCAACCAGGTGCCAGCAGAAGTTAAGAAACTATTTAAAATCCTCCACGCCTTCTTCCCCAACCATCATTCCGTTCTCTTTTTCTCTCTCCTCTCCTCTCTCTCTCACTCCTCATTTTCACCTGTCATCCTCCTTGTGTGAATCCTGGCACTCATTTTCACCTGTCATCCTCCTTGTGTGAGTCTTGGCACTGTATGTTTGCTAACCTTTCGAGTTGTTGTTTTATTTATTTATTATAAAAAATTGATTTATGTGACATGGGGTATACTTTCTTGTGCCATGTAATAACCAAGTAATTAATCATCTTAATAATTTATTAAGTTTAAATTATTTATTCAAAATATTTAAAATTAAGTTATTAATTAATAATTTTTAAAAATTTTATATATTATACATAATATCACTATCCAAAATTGATATTATATAAAATATCACAATCTTTCCTATTTAAGTATTTAATATTATTGTCAAGTCACGTATTCGTGTTTATATTTAAATAAAATAGATCTGAGTATCCTTTACTTTGCTACCATTTTGTAATAATGCAAGAACCACTGATCATAGTCACATATTTATGTTTATATCCAAATCGAACAGATTTGGGTATTATTTGTTTTGATACTATTTTGTAACAACACGAGGTTATTAATTTTAACAATTTATTAAGTTTGAACTAATTGTTTAAAATGTTTAAATTCAAGTTATTTAGTAGTAATTTTTAAAAATTTTAGATATTAAACTAACGTAAAATGGAATATTACATTTCATTTTAATATTAAACTAAAAATGAAAAAAGAAAAAAATTCAAAATAATCTCAAAGAACTAGTAAAGGCATACCGTAAGAAAGTTTATTTTTTAAGGTTTTGTTACATTTTAAATTTTTTTCATGTTGAGAGACTAAAAAAAATTGAAACTTAGAAATTCAAAAATGTCAAAGTTCAAAATTTCAAATGTAAGCTTATTTATAAATAAAAAAGTCAAAAATTTATCTTTCTTCCAAAACTTGAAAACCAAAGAGGTCCATACACTTGGACCCATCCTTTTATATGTGGCATTTTTACACTGCACTAGAGATATAAAGTCCCCTCATACGGTTCCTCACCTCTAAATCACAGCCCTAGATGTCGAAAGTAAAACACAACAAAACAACTTTTTGCCTCAAGCAGATTGCAAAACGTGGGGCAATTCAACATTGGTCCAGCAAGAGTTAGCAAGAGCTTTTAGCGCCCTAAGTGGAGATGTCTAAACTTCTCAGCAATGCAAAGAACAAAAAATTCTTTACATTAAACATTTTTAATTTTTAAAATTTTTGAAATTTTTTTCTTTCAAAAGAAAACTTTCTTTATTTTAAATTTTTTTACCGAAAATTAAAATTTCTTTACTTGATTGATTTTTTTTTTTTTTTTACAGCCAAGCAAGTAAGGGCATTCAAAAATAATCCAAATCGATTGGACCAGTCAAATCGATTGGACCAATCAAAAATTGGTCAAAATTGAAACAAATCGATTTATTTTGGCTTTTACAATATTAAAATTGATCAATTTAGGTCGATTGTTGATTCTCTAAAAAAATAATCGAACCACGTCAAATCAAGTAAATATATAATTTTATTTTATTTAATATATATAATATTAAATATGACATATAATATATTATTTAATAGATGTAATATCTATTTAATAATGCTATATATATATATATATATTTTTTTTTTTAAAAAAAACAAAACCCTACTTAAATCCTTATTCTTAGGTACTACCTCATGGAATTTGTAATTATATTTAGAATATTTAATATTAAAAGTTTTAGTATTATTAAAAACTAGAATACTTTTATAGTATCTTCAATGAACATTTTTTTATTCAATGAATAGAATTTAATAAATTTTTATTTTAAAAATATCTTCAAAACAAATCATGCCAAGCCAAACTAAATTGACATAATCATATTTAATTTGATTCAATTTTAAAGTATTTTGAAAATTAATAATTTTAAATTTATTAAAAATTGATATATTCGATTAGATTAAAATAATGTTCAAAATAAAATAGAATCGAACTCAATATGTACACACAGGGGGTGAAGCAAGCATCCCATGTAATAAGCTTAATTGAATATGTACACACGGGGTGAAGCAAGCATCCCATGTAATAAGCTTAATTTCGTGTAGGATTTTCAGATACTTGTGGCACTCTGAGTGTAACTTTGAGCTTTTAGAATCAAAGAGTTGTGGGGTTCAATTGAAGATCATTTTTAAAATTTTAGGTACACTTCAAATATAGGCATGACGTCAGAAAAGATGAAACCAACTACGATTAGAATCCTAGAACGATGTGGGAACCAGGTTCGGCTAGGGGCTAAGGACTTGAAGGAGGTACTTGCTGCATTTGTGGGGCTGGGGAAAGGGAAGGGGTTGGGTGAGTGTCCCTTTAAATACAAGCAAAAAGGTCACTTCTACTTTTTCTCACTTTGTCTTTAAATTTAAATTTGAATTCTCTGCAGCTCAGGATAAGGTAAGCTGAAAATTCTTTGTTGGCACTGCTATCATATCTCATTATTATATTTATGGATATGTGTGGATTCTATGTCTATTTGTTAGAGAGAAAAGTAATGACTTTAACAACAGTATTGAATAAATAAATTAGTAGAGAGATAATTTTTGAAGTATCATTTGTTAATTATTACTATTACAATTTTTTATAATTTAAATAATTTTTTTTACTAAGTACCTTACCAACATATGTATATATATATAGAGAGAGAGAGAGAGCATAATATGTGACATAAAAATTATTTAAAGGCGTAGTAAATATTAATATTCATGGTGTTTTTATTATGTAAACAGGTGTTTTTATTATATTTAATTAACTTGAGTAATGAATATAACTAAAATCTTCTTAAATATGGAATGGTGTGATCAGCATAGAATTTTTATTCTTGGTCTCAGAAAGAAGACCATTGAATAATTTTCAAAATTTAAAGGGATTTATTAAATTAAATAATAAATATTAGACAAAGCTATAAATCATAACAAATCTGAAAAATTCTTTCTTTAAATCTACAAATCTATAATAGATTTGAAAAAAATTCTTTCTTTTTTCTTCCTCAATGAAAGAATTTGAAAAATTAACTAGAAAATTTTCAGTAACAATGCGCCATACTTGGAAGTAATTGAGATGGCTTTTAAATGCGAAATTCCTTAATCTATAGTAAGAAGGCTGTTCTAGTAATATTTAGTTTGTACTGCTCACATTTAGTATTAATATTTTGAGATTAATATATGATCTGTATAAAATTTTTATTCTTTATCCCAAAAAGAAAACCAAATGAACAATTTCTAAAATTTAACGTATTTATTAAAATCAAATAATAATTATCAAGCAAAGTTGTAAATCTACAGTAAATCTGAAAAATTATTTCTTCTTACTTTGCCAATAGGGAAATTTGAAAAATTAACGAGAAAATTTTTAAAAATAATGGGCGATGCTAAGAAGCAATTGGGGTGACCGTTAAAGTGAAATTCCTTAATCTCTAGTTAGTATAACTGTTTTGGTGAATGAGGGTTGAAATTATTCATTTTCTTTCTCCCTCTACGTGGCTAAATATTTTAAATCAACAGTTCTTGAAGTGATATGTTTTCTAAGTGAGATAAATCTAAAACGTTGAGGGTTCCTTCAAGACAATTTTTTTTAAAAATAAAATTAATGTAAACCTAATCTAAATCAAATCTTAAATAAATCTAATCTAATATAAACCAACTAAAAAATTAAATAAAAAATTAATATGTAAAAGATCTCCTCAGATCATGGTAATAGATAATATTTCTCATATAATTGTACCTCAAAATTATAAAAAAATACTTAATTTAATTCATAACCATTAAAAAGACATGAGGAGGTAAGTTGTTGTTGTTGTTATTATTATTACCACTCCTGTTTAATTAAAAACCATCAAAGTTATAATATTGAGATAAATATAAATATTCTTAAAAAATATAAATTTATTTTTAAATTTTATCAGTTATCCAATCCCATTTATTATGAGAAATACAAATTAATAGGTGATAATTAGTCAATTTTCCAGGTCATAGTCAATCAATTTAGTGTCAAATTTAATTGCATGCACAAGAAAATAAAATGTCAAAATCAAAGTATTGTGATTGATAATAAAATAAAATTGCAATAAAACAAGATTATCAATTCCAAGTCAAGATGAAGGGTGCCAATTTTTCAACATCGACAACTTTGTCCCCAAACTGCCTCTCAAGTTTGACAAGTAAAAGAATCAGTAATGGGCCTATCTAATTAATAAAATGGGCCCACCCGGAAACCTACTGGGACGAGAGCATTTAAGCCCAGCCCGAGGCCCAACCACTCTCTCCGTGAAGGAAGGGCATCACTGGCTTTGTACTCAACTTTGATCAATTTGTCCTGCTTTCTTAGATGTATCTTTAATTAATTTCTAAAATTAGAGGATGTTTGGTAATATTTGATTTATAAATTACTAAATTTTTGTACATCAATTTTTAATTGGTATAAATTAAATTTTTTTAACCTAAACTTTTTTCAACTCTTTTTCTCTGAAATTTTTCACTTCTTTATTTCTTTTAAAGTTTCTCTCTAAACATTTTGAACTTTTATTTCTATTTTTTTTAGTTTTTATCTTTCTAAATCTTTTCATTTTTTCTCTCTAAAATTTGTACTTTTAATTTTTTAACTTTCTCTTTCTAAATTAGTTATTCTCTCTCTAATTTTTTTTAATAAATTTTTCAATTTTCTCTCTCTAATTTTTTTTCCTAAAAACAAGTAAATTTTATGGCGGATTATATCATAAAAATTAATTAATTTAGAATTATTTTTTATATTTATAAGCTCCCCTTAATATACAACAAATCAAGTATACCAAATAAATTTATTTTCATGGACACGTAAATAGGTGTATTTATATTTATTTAATTAACTTGAGTAATAAATATAACTTAAGTCTCTTTAAATAGTGAATGATAATAGATATTATTGGTTATATAGTTGCACCACAAAATAAAAAAAATAATTAAGATAATTTATAAGCATAAAAAAGGACATGAAGAGTTAACTTTTGATTATTATATTACTCCTATTTAATTAAAAACTATCAAAGTTATAATATTGAGATAAATATAACTACATTTAAGAATTGTAAAATTATTTTAAATTTTTATTAGTTCTTAAATCCCATTGATTGCAAGGAGTGCAAATTAATGGATGATAAGTAGTCAATTTTCCAAGTCAAAAGTCAATCAATTTATTGTCAAATTTAACACAAGAAAATAAAATGTCAAAATCAAAGGATTGTTATTGATCAGAAAATGAACTTGCAATAAAAAGGATTATCAATTTCCAAGTCAAGATGAAGGGTACTAATTTTTCCACATTGACAACTTTATCATCAAACTACGTGGTAACAACGAAAGAGGAAATATAAAAGAATTTGTAATGGGCATGTCTTAGAATTATCAATGGTTTGAATTTTAAGCTAAATCTAATATAAATTTGATCTAAAATTTATTATTCGAATCTAATTAAAATATTTGATAAATCATATCTGATTATACACATTTATAATACGAAATAAGTGGATTGGATATAAAATTAAGTAATTCGATCTGTTAAAAATTTGAATCCAAATTTTAAGAGTATTTTTATTAAATTAATAATGTTATACATATATATATATATTAATAAATTCAAAGCTGTAAAAACCAAATTAAGAAAATTAGAAAATTTAAGAATCAATTTGATTGATGAAATATAGTTGAGGAATTTAAATATAAAACAATTATTTTTTTTATCAAATTAAATTTTTTTAATTAAATTTTAGATTATCTATCAGATTCGGATTTAATTTGATAAATACAGATATTATAAGATTTTAAATCAGATTTAAGATATAAAAATAGTCAATTAGATTTGAATTAAAATCTGCTTGATTTAATATAAATCTAACAATTATCTAATTAGGGGAGGAAGACCGTAAAAAAGAATCCTTAATGGGTTCGTGGAAGTAATAAAATGGGCTCACCCAAAACCCGTTATGAGAAATTAAGCCCAGCCTGAGGCCCAATTGCTCCATCAAAGATGTCACTAGCTTCGTATTCAACTTGGTCCATTTGTCCCACATTCTTTATTATCTCTTTAATTAATTTCTCAATTTAGCGGGTGTTTGGTAACTTTTGATTTATAAATTGCTAAATATACATCAATTTTTAATTAGTATTAATTAGTCTTTTTTACAACTTCTTTAATCTATCCCATAAATTAATTTCCAGGGTGTTTGGCAAGTATGAGATTTTAAGTTAGCATGGAATAGAAAATACTCATAGTATAAAAGCACTGAATTGTGATCTTCTAACTCATCATTGATATCACCAAGATTTTTTTTAAAAATATTTTCCCCTGAATTTCATGAATCTTTATATGCTCCAATAGTTTATTAATTCAAAGAATTTGGTCCAAGCGAATAGCAAGTAGGAAATTATATTTTTCCTTTCAAAGTAGCAAAAAAAAAAAAAAAAAAAAGATATGAAAGACTTAGTCAAAATTAAAAAAAAAAAACAATTGGAAGTTTCATTTAAAGGTCACAAATTCAACTTTGACTATCCCTCCCCCTTTAACTTAGATTTTGACCACTTTGATTTTTTTTAAAAAAAATTTTTTCATGGAGGATTAAAGTATTTTGTAACGATCTAGAGCTACTCACTTGAATAACTTATTGAATATGAATCATTAGTTCAAAATACTTAAATTTAAAATATTCAGTAGTAGTTTTAAGTCTCTTACAAATTATATCATAATATTATCAAAAATCGATATGGGACAGGATATCACAATTTTTCTCTCTTAAATATTTGACGTTTTCGTCAAGTCACAAATCCATATTCATATCTAAACATTTGAGGTCCTCGTTTTACTCTAATATTATTTATAATGACTCAAGAGCTACTAACTAGAATAACTTGTTGAGTCTAAGCCACTAATCCAAAATGTTTAAATCCAAATTGTTCAATAATAGTCTTAAGTCTTTTATATAATATATCATATTGTTATCAGAAATCGATGTGGGACGAAATTGTAATGACCCAATTTTTGTTTTTATTTTCGTTAGGGACCATTTTGCACTAATTAAAATGTTTGGGGGTGATTTTGGAAATTTGTGGACTAAAATGAACATAACAAAATTCGGAGGATCGAACTGAAAAAAAAAAAGGGGAAGGGGACCTTCGGCCAGAAATCGGCCGAAGGGTGTAGAAGCAAATCTGCTCCAATCGGAGAATTACAACACAAAAGTAGATTGAAACTTTGTATATAATGAAAAAATGAGCCCGGGTATACAAGAAATTGGTAAGATCACTGAGAGAGTCGAAAGGATTTCGAGCTGGAAGGGCCGCAGACTCTAGAGCTTCGATTGGGAAAAATCCTAGGTTTTTGGTTGAAATTCATCGATTAAAGTTTATAGTGGAGCTCGGAAGCTAGAGAACTCGTGGTTGGGAGTTTCAATTAGCCTGGGTAAGTGAAGAATCTGTGCTTATTTTGAAGATTAAGGATCCGGGTCCATTACAGACCCGGATAACTGGTTTGGCGCCCCAGCCGGGTGAAGGAGAAGGGACTCGGCTGGGCCGGGTCCCGAACGGGGGTTGGCCCAGGCTGTAGGCCCAGGCTCAGCCCGACAAGGTTGCAAGCCCGTGGCCTTGAGTCGTGGGCCAACCAGGAAGGGGGAAGGGGTTTACAGACCCGGGCCAAGGGCCCAAGTAGAGAAGAAGAGACCTAGATGGGTCTGGATCCTTGTGTCGGGCTGACTCGCCTTGTTGGGCTGGGCTTGGCCCAAAAAGGCGATAGGCTCGCAGGCTGAGCCGCGGGCCAAGCCCAGATGAGGTTGGGCTGAGTCGACCTGTTGGGTCCACTCGGCCTAGTGAGGTAAAGGTTGTGTCAACTGTCACACCCCAACCATTTACAACTTAAGGGCATGACAGCCGGGCAATAACCAACACACCGCCGGGTAAAATCCGGCAGCATGCCGGTTACTGTAACCCTTTCTAGTTGGCCTCAAGGGCCCTATGTCTGAGTACCTGCTTAAAACATCATCAACTTCACAATACTAACATAGCTTGCAATAACTCATCCAATACATAGCTTAAGCATAAATCATCTTGTAATACATTCTATTAATCATCTAACATCATGCTATGCTCAAAAATCATCACATATGCTTAACCAATAGTAATTCATTCATAAGGCCTCAACATCACATATTACTTAAATTCTCTAAAACAAATAAGGCAACCTCCCAATATACATGACTCATCCCAATCTATATAAACATAATCAAAAAGATCCTCGCAGCCTGGCCCACCTGGTGCTAGTACGTGAGCAAAACACAACATAAGCAAAACGAACACCGAGGTTCTAACTTAATGTCTCAGTATCTGCAGGGGGGGAAAAATGAGTGGATGAGACTAACGTCCCAGTGAATGGTAATCAAACTAATCCCAGTGGAAACAGTCAGTTTTTGTATCAATTTAAACAATATAAACATTCTTGAAGAGTTTCATATTATGAGGCATAATAATTGGATTTTCAACAATGCAAAGCTAAATTGTTATTTTTGCAAGTCATAAAACATAAGAGAGCATAAGCATGAATCATAAAAGTCTTCATAGGCATCATAGAAAAATCATAAAAATCATATTACATAATCATATTCACATGTATACTCTGGTCGGATGTGCACAACCGAAGGTGTCTGGGGGCAGTAAAATCATAAAACATAACATAGGCCCTCATTGGGCAAAGTATAAATATGTCGGACGCTACTACACCGTGTAGCTCGCGCTAGGGGCCGCTAATTCTCGGCCGAGCTAACACAGTTTTTGGCGCATGGTCCCTTTCCCATTAGGGACAATAAACATACATATATGTTATACACGTAGAACTGCCACCTGCCCCAGATGGCTGCCCGACATCATGATTTGGGTGCTAAGGCACCAAAATAACATAAACTCATGAAAACCATGCAATTAAGTATATATTCGAAATCATAACATAGCTGGATTGTTTCCCATGTTTTCGGTAACAACATATATTTGAGTTTGAAAATGAGCATTGTTCATTGTAAATCATAATTTGTGGAAATAAACTAAGATTAGGAAGATTCCCACTCACCTGCAAAAATAAGCTTACAATGGTGCTCTTAAAGCTGTAGGTCCAGGGTCTGAAATAAGTGGGGTATCCTCTCCTACAAGGGGGATACACAACATGAGAGATAAATCCTATAAACACCATACGAAAATAATAACTATACCGTACAACGTATAAATACAATTTTTTCTCAATCTCTAACATTTGGATTTCATCCAAACATGCCCTCAATTTCTCTCTAACCTTTAGGTTCTATTCAAACATGCCTTTAATTTCTCTCTAACCTTTGGGTTTCATCCAAACATGCCCTTAATTTCTCTCTAACATTTGGGTTCCATTCAAACATGCCTTTAATTTCTCTTTAACCTTTGGGTTTCATCCAAACATGCCCTTAATTTCTCTCTAACCTTTGGGTTTCATCCAAATATGCCTTTAATTTCTCTCTAACCTTTGGGTTTCATCCAAACATACCTTTAATTTCTCTCTAACTTTTGGGTTTCATCCAAACATGCCTTTAATTTCTCTTTAACATTTATATTTCATCCAAACATGCCTTTAATCTCGTTTTTCCCCATTTAAACTCCAACCAAACATGCCCTTATTCCATTTCAACATCATCTCACCCATTTCTCTCACATTTCAACCATAATCACTTCATTCAAGTTTAATCTAACAATAAAAACATAAATATCCTCAAATAAAATAATATCTAAGGTTACTTTAACAAGAATAATCAAGATTCAAGCAAAATATTCTATGGGTGAGGGTAAACCCACTTTCTCTCTCTACAATACATAATAACATCCAAATACAAAAATCTACACCGATTAAAAGCTATAAAATGAAGAGAGGAAGCTAAACATGTAGAAAAATTGAAGAAAAACCAAAGGGGGTTTGAGATTGGACCATTTTACATACCTTGGAGCCTATTTTCTCCTCTTTCTCTTCTTCCCTCTCTTTCTCTCTCTATTTGGGTGAAAATGAGCCCTAAAGGCTCCTCCAACACTTAAAACACTCCCCCAAATGTCAAAAGACCATCTTGCCCTTCATTAAAAATTAACCTCAATTTAATCCTAATTAATTTTTGGATAAAAATTGGGTACCTTAGAATATCTCTCAAATCTTTGTTTTATAGTGTTTAGGAGTTTAAGAGTGTTTAGGAGTCCTTGGAGGGGTTAAAAATACCAAAATTTCAAGAAAATGGGCAAAAACCCGTGTTTGGCGCGCTGCAGCGGCCAAATTCTAGTGGCCGCCGCGCTGTAGCGCGCCCAGGCGCGGTCACCAGCGAGCATCGTGCTGCGCCGCGCCTCGGAGCACGCCGCGGCGCGCCTCGTTGCTACAGTAACCCCCCATTGCTACAGTACTTTTTTTTTTTTTTTTTACATAAATTTCATTTCTTTCAAAACTTCCAAAGCACTTCTTACCTTCCCAAATTCCTTAAAATACCCTCTAAATAAAATAAAACTCAATCCAAAGTGGTTTAAGAACTTTCTTCCTTTCTTTTTTCTTTTTCTTCATTCTTTCATTCCTTTTTTTTTTTTTTTTTCTTGAATTGGTTTTGGGTGTTACATCAACTCAGTTGAGTTGACCTAGGAAGGGAATTGGGGATAGGCAAACCCAGGGGCATAAGGAATCAGGGATAAGGCTGATTTGGGGGATAGTGAGGATAACATAACCTGGATTTCTGGGATTAGGGTTTGGAGAGTTGACTGAACCGGCCAGAATGGTTCAATGTTTGACTAGCCAGTTCAGTGGTCAAATGGACTTGGATTTAGGAAGTTGGACCGGTTCTAGATTTAGGAAGAAAATACCTATAAAATTAAATGGGTTCGGGGAATTTTGGGTGTCCGGTTTAAGGTGAATCGGCCTCGGTTTGCATGTCGATGTTCTAGATTAGGGTTTTTGGCCCGGTTCGGCCTAACTTTAGAGGTTTTTGACCAGGTTAATATGGTTCCTAAGGTTTTTGAGCCTTTTGAATCCGATTTTGAGGGTCTTATGGTCAATCGAGATGAGTTAGAGGTAGTTTTTAACTTGGGTTAAGCCGGTTCAAGCGTTTTGGAGACTGGTTCGATACGGTTCGAGGATTGTGAAGGTAGATTCCGTAAATTTGAGGAAAGATAAAGTAGAGTTTTGACTGTTAGTGGGTTGAGGGATTTTGAAGTGAGTCAGTGGTGTCTCAATATGCGTGCCAGGAGTCTAGACCAGGGGGAGCCCCGGGTCACTTCCAATGAGTGAGTTTTTGGGAGTAACCTCAGTTTCGATTTTGACTCGTGGTTTGATGATTGTAGATACTCCAAGGGAGATTCGCTTTGACCAGTGACCTGTCTGCTTGAGATTTGACGTTCAATTTTGACTTGTCCGGTGAGTGACAGTACTCTCTGTATATGTGTTTACATCATGATTTTTCTGTTAATCTCTGTATTCGAATTCTGAACACTGTTATTATCTTTGGTACTTGTATCTGTCTGTTTTAGAGTCTGATAAGCTTGAAATTATATTTGTAATTGCACGTGTATATCTGCCTCAGTGTTATATGTCTTTTGTTTTGTATATCTACCATAAATATGTGTGTTATTTTGAATATATGTGTGCAATTCCAGTTTTCCGATTTCGACTCTGGCTCTGTTCAGGGGTGCCAGGGACTTGGCCACTGGACGGTCGGCCGCCGTACTATGCGGGGAGTGCCCTGAGTCCGGACGGTTAGCCGCCGTGGCGTGTGGGGAGTGCCCTGGGCCCAATATGGTGATTCTGATTCTAATTCTGACCCAGGCTCTGATTTTGGCTCTAACTCTGGCACGGGATCCCAGTGCGACATCTGTGTTTAGTGATTCTGATTCTGATTCTGGGACGCCAGGGGCTCTGCCGTCAAGCAGTTAGCCACTGTCGCACGAGAAGCGCCCTAGGTCCATCTGTGACTCTGATTCTGATTCCGGGATACCAAGAACTCAGCCGGCAAACGGTGGACCCCCGTACTGTGCGGGGAGTGCCCTAGGTTCGGACGGTGAGTTGTCATAGCATACATGGAGTGTCTTGTATCCACATGTGGCTCTGATTCTGTTATGTGTTATGTGTTATGTTCTGATACTCTGATTTGATTCTGATTTTCTGGTTATGACTGCGCATATGAAACTATATGTATTAAGTTAAGAAATGTAATTTTTATAAACCGTGCTGTTACTTGTGTGATACATGTATTTTGAATGATCTGAGTTTTTGTCATGTTATGCCCAGTTAGTACTGTCATTCACTGAGTTATATACTCATCCATTTTTCCTTCCAACCTTTCAGATTCCAGTTTTGATCAGCAACGGTAGTTCCTGCGACGCTTCCGTCACCGCTGCATCGACCTGATTGTATGGGCACTTCCTGTATACTTACCTTTTTGTATTTTAGACGCTTCGTGTACAGACAGATACGTTTTGTTATGTGTATATATTGACAGTTTTCTGATGAGGGGTGTTAGTTGCTTCGGTTTGATCAAAGGCTTATTAGGGTTGGTATGCCAATCCTAGTGCCGGTCACGCGCCCAGGTTGAGGCGTGATAGAGATATCACATAATTGATGGATTATATCCAACACACTATTGTTCTGATAAAGAGAGAGAGAGAGAAAGAGAGAGAGAGGATAATTCTTGTGAATATATATCCCATAGGCCATAGTACCAACAAATAAATTAATTAATAAATAAAATGAAAAATACAAAAAAAAATTATCCTTATAATAAATTACATTATGAAGAAACCATTTCTAGAATAAAAGAAATAACAAAATTTGGTCTGATCAGTTTTGGATTTAACCAACCTTGTCCATTGGTAATTTGGTAGCTATCTTCTATGCTTATTTTCATGACTAAAGTTCTAAAATTTTTCTCGAATTAAAAATAAAAATAACAAGATTTTTTTGGATGTTACTAAACTACATATGGGTTAATGCATAAAGGTTTCTCCATAATAATTGAAATTTGATTATATTGGTTTTCCTTTTCTTTTTTCTTTCTAGACATAATTAACAAATGCAAAATACAAAATATAAAGCCCTATAGGAATGGAATGAACCACCTGGGGGGTCTTCTTGAATTATCCAATTAATTACCATCTCTCTCTCTCTCTCTCTCTCTCTCTCTCTCTCTGAGTGAGTGGTGGAACATGTTTTCAGTTATTTTTTAGGATTATTTTACAGCTTAATAATAATAAAAAAAGCCATGCACCCACGTGCAAATTTTGTATATGTCACAACCTAATTAAAGCAAGTCAAAAACCAATAAATAAATGAAATGACTACTAAAATATTTGTATTGTGTTAATGTAACTCCCTTGTGCGCTTGGGACTCATCCACATGCATAAGTAGTTTGCCTTTATTTAACTTAATTCTGTTAGCTTGTGTTACAATTATGGGTCGGACTACTATTATATGATATATTAAATGGCAATCATTTGATAAAATGACGAATAGCTTAAGAGATGATAAATATTAGTTACATTTTACTAGTTTTAATTATATATATATATATATATATATCCCGTAAGTTATTTTATCTTATCAAATATTTGTCACATAATATTTTATATAGTATTAGTCTAACCCTTAATTATAACATAAGCTAACAGAATTAAGTTAAATAAAAACAATCTACTCATATATATCTGTAAGTGACAAGTATTTGATAAGATAATAAACAACTTACGGGATGACAAATATTAGGTAGATTTTACCAATTTTAATTATATATATACGCATGTGCCTGCGCGCGCATGTTAAAATTTAGGAAGATGAATAATCCCTTTTAGACTTTTTTGTGAGACTATCTCTTAACCTGTAGGTCCTTAGATAAGGTTAGAATTCTATCTTTTCTAAAGTGGTGTATCGCTGGTGGATTGAGCCCCTTAGGAGGAGGCCTCCACACCTGTGCTCTAACTTTTTCTTAGACAATTTGGTGTCAAAACATTTAGAATTTAATCTCTAATGACAGTTTTCCCTTCCAAATCAAATTTTTCCTTGCCAAAATGGTTATGTACTTTAAATAGAAAATTGTTGAAAAAAAAAAAACAGTGAAGCATATGGTTTAATTCCATGCAAAGCCAAAAACCTTACTGAGGCTTTACACGCCATGATTTACATTTTCATTATTTTTGGTAAAATCATGTCCATCAAGAGGACATTAACTCGCTACCTTTCGGTTGGAATTGAAAAACCCTTTGTACGCGGGCTTGACGTGCCCTTTACTTGTGGGATCTTGGCAGTCCAGGGGGACCACTGCAGCTTCTCTCTTCTTGAGAATCCATATATCCCTTATCAACTATATTTTGAGCATGGGGTTAGGTTTGGCTTCACGTGATTTGCAACCATATGCTCTAATCTTTTGAGCTACAGGCTCCATCCCGTCTCTACTAGATCTGTTTATATATATATATATATATATATATATGGATGTATGTATGTATAGACACTCACAAAAAAATCATTATATTTTCTTGTAGTACAAGGGAAATCATGTGAAATGGTTTACAAGAATTTGTCAAGACCTGAATGGACTTACCTTCACCATTAAACCTAGCCTAGAGAAATCTTACTTAACACGTGAGACAGAGAGGTAATTACCCATCAATGATAATATCCGTAATTATATTGCCCACCAATAATAATTATCTATATTTGTAGATAATAAGCTTTGAAGAGAACTCATCTTTCTAATAATTGTTTGTTTATCTTTTTTCTCCCTAAAAATTTAAAATTTTAGATAAATACAACACCACCTATCTCTCCTTGATACAAATGGAGGGTATAATTGATCAAAATAAAGAAGTTAGAATTACTTGAAGGATGGAAGATGACAAAGATGAACCTCCCACAAAAATAGTGAATTAGACTAGCTAACAGTAATATATATATATATATATATATATATATATATATGCGCGCGCGCGCGCGCGCGCTCGCTTTTGGCATGTGCACCTTTTGTTTTGCTCTTGAGCCAGCTATAATAAGTTTCCGCATGCATAAATGTTTTGTTTCTTCCTTGGGTCCTTTATTCTTCCTAGGGGAGTTGTGTTTGTCTCTTCTGTTTTTCTGACGGGGGCAAGTACTATTGTTTATGTTGAATTTGTATAGTTAAGCCACATGCGGTTAGAATGGAAGAACAGGTGTCTTCTTTTGTCCTCTTTATGATGTTTTTATATGGAAGTTTTGTTACTCCCCCCACCCCCCCAAAAAAAAAAAAAAAAAAGCTTCATCAGCTTCACTCATTTTAAATTAATCTATAAATTATTTAAGTTTGTTAATTAGTCGCATATTACAGTAATTATCAAACTAGTTCTAACTGGATACTGTAATGATCTGAAAGTTATTGACTTAAATAATTTGTTGAACTTAAATTATTTACTCAAAATTTTTATACTCAGATTGTTCATTAATATTTTTTAGAGATTTACAAACTAGATGATTTTATACTCGCAAATTATTGTTGAATGCGATACTATAATCTCCACAGTCAAACACTTTGACATTCTTTTCAAATCACATTTTCATAGTTATGTTTAAAGAAAATGGAAATAGAAAAGATCACAGGAATCCTTTACCTAGATACTATTTATAACAATTTAAGAACTATTAACCTTACTAATTTATTGATCTAAATAACAAATTTATTATTTGTACATTCAACTATGTAAAAATATGCATATATTTAAATAGTTAACAAAAAAATATTTGAATTTGACTGCAAAAAATAAACTCAAAACCAGCTGAAAAGAGCCTTCATTTGAAGGGCTCTCTTTAAGAATTTTTCTCGTGAAACAAACACCCCGAATACAAACAAAGACAATGAAATATGAATATGTACCCAGAAAGAAAAAAAATAACATTAAAAGCTATATATAGTATGTATAAACATAGATCTTGGTGATCTTATTTTTTTTACTTTCTTGGGATCCTATACATTTAACTTATTTATTTAGTGCCCTCATAGGATTCTTTTTTGACATAATTAGTTAATATTAGGGGATCCATGCTTATGCTATGCGCCAAAACCTTGTCTCTTTAGTCTTTACCTGTGAAACTTCCTCTTCTACTGTTAAATACAGTGTGTTTATTTTATATATACATATACATATACATATATATATATATATATGTTTACCACATAGTCATATATCATTACCATCTTAGTTATTAAATGTATAATTTATATGAATCTTCATAAATTTGTACAATTTAATGAATTTGCCTACCAGATATTAGTATATTTTTACCACGCAACCACATGCATGCATGTTCATCTCCCACCAAACAATGTTATCCATCTCCCACTTACCAGAGTTATCATCGATTCACCGTCTACTAACTAGTTGTCTATGGTAGGGATCCGAGAGTCAATAACTCTATCATTTTGTTGAGATTAAATAATTGATATAAAATATTTAAATCAAAGTTATTTAATAATATTTTTCTAAAGTTTTATATATTATATAATATTATATTTAAAAATTAATTATATTCGTATCTAAACAAAATAGAACTAGAACAAATACAGAAAAGAAATAGAACAAATATGATAATTATTTGCTTTGATATCATTTGTAACAGTTTCAGATATTCTGAATTAATAATTTGTCAAGTCTAAACTATTAATATAAAATGCTCAAATTTAAATTATTTTATAGTAACTTAAAAATATTTTATATATCACATAATGTCACACTCAACAACTGATATAAGATGTAATATCACGTTTATTTGTTTCTTTCATATACGTGGAAGCCCGAATGACATTTTTGTTTTTTTAATGTCAATGCTTTATTTACTTAATTACTATAAATATTAGTGGCTAATTTCTTTTGAATATTGCAAAGTGAATTATCTACCTTCAACCACCTTTAACAAATTATGAGAACCGCCTAAATTCAACATTTTTTAGAAGTCTTTCCTCGTATATTTATTATGTTTGGTTACATGTTTGTTACCAAATTGACTTTTTAGACATTTTAAAATATTTATCAAATTAAATATAAAAATATAAAAATTAAATGACTATCAAATTATAATAATTTCTTAATTTTTTCAATCACCCCAATAGGAAGAAAAATTAAAATCTTTTTCTTTTCTCTTTATTAGAAATGATTTTAATTATTTTTTCCCCTCTCTAAGTTCCAAATAGATTATTAATTAAGATGCTTAAACCTTAAATCAGCAAAATGGGAGGAAACTCAAGGAATCTTCATGGATCCTCCTCTTCTAGTGTCTTTTTTTTTACCTAGTAAGCTAAAAAGTTCACTTAGTAATTTAAAAGCATACATACATACATACAAACACACAGATACATACAAACACACGCAAATTGCATAGGATTCTTCTTAGAAAACAGTAGGGTTGGAATCATCCACCTCTACTGGGGACAACAACTGAGAGCTCCAGGTTACCAACAAAAACTGCTACCTAGGTTGACCAACATAAATTTTACAGCTAAAGACAAACAAATTATATATATATATATATATATGTATGTATGTATATATCAATTCGATTAATATTATATCCATTATAAATTCTTAAGAGTCAAAATTTATGGAATTAGTCATTTTATTATATTGTTACCCTTCTTGTCGCTGTTTACTATTTTGCCGGGCGTTGGCTCTGTTTTCTGGCGGTCTTAGCTCACTGAGGTAGGGTAGGCGTGGTTAGCACCAACAATTGTTTGAAATTTTAGTGGTGTCTGGAACAATCAAAAGGTGTTTGGAACCGATAGCGATTTTGAATTTCTAAGTACATATAATTATTTTTTAAGTGTTGAAAATCTTTTTATAATTTTTATTTATTTTCATTTAAATAAAAAATAAATTTTAAAAATATTAAGGGTATTTTTAGTTACGAGTAATATTATTATAATTAAGTAAAAGCTGTTTTGAATATTTTTTATAATTTTTTTCTTAAGTCTAAAATTACCCCATGAATTTTTTAAAATTTTTATTCTTTTAAAGTAAATTATAAAAGATTGAGTCCTAAACACTTATTTTACTATTTTTAAAAATTTTATTATATGTTTTATAAATATAAATAACTTTTTATTATAATTTATTTTTATCCACCTCTGCTTTAAGTTTTAACTTCTAATTTTATAAAAATATTTGCAAACATCACCCTCTCACACACATCACTAACATCACCTTTGTCACACGCGTCACTATATTTCTATTTAGACAATAGAAGTCAATTTATTTTCAAAAACAAAAAATAAAAATGACATACTTTCAAATTTTATAAAACATTGAATTACCTTCGACTTTTTAATTAATTAGATATTGAGAGTAATAGAGTTATTTATTTTTGTAAAAAAAAAATAAATGTTTAGGTGGCACGATCTATCGTGTTCATTGTCTTTTGTTTTCTTTTTTTTGGATAATGCAATTGTCGTTATATTTTATTAGCATTTATTTCCGCAAATATTCAAGCTTTTTGTTTTTTTTCCCCAACTCAAGTAATAGGAAATTTGATATTTTTAAAATTTTCATTTAAAAAATTAACTTAATTAGATGTCAATTTTTTAAAAATAAATTAAACATTAAAATCAAATTATTTTTCCATTTTATAAGAAAAAAGCTATTAAAGGAGTCTGCAAAACCCAATAAAAAATTAGTTAGAATTGTTTATGGGTATTGCTGTCTAAGGACGGCTTGCACGCCGTCCACAATACTGCGCAGATGACTTTACGCCCGCGTCATTTTCTGTAGTTAGCAAGTTAAAATAAATTTCTAGGTGTTGATTAGCTAAAATACGCACAAGATTTTAATCATCGTTTAAGAATATGAGAGGACTTAATAATAATAATAATAATAATAATAATAATAATAATAATAATAATAATCATCATAATCATAATCATCATGACGGATGGCCAGGATATTTATATAAATTATGAGATTTTAAAATTTTTATGTCATCATTTGAAAATTTTAGTCTTGCTCTAGCAGCAATTGAAGGAAATAATGGTTTTTTTTTTTTCTCTCTCTTTTGATCCGCAGATGTTGTTTGGTAAGACTCAAAAAATTAATATTTTGTTCAATATAAAAAATGAAAAATTTAAGAAAAAAATCAAGGAAATAAATATTTAAAAATCTAATTTTATTAGTTTCTTTTTGCTCTTTATTTATTTATTTAATTTAAATATTCAAATAAAAGAAATTATAAGAGAAAAATTTGCATATAATTTTTTTATGAGCAATTAAATAGAAGTGATAAAAACATTTTTTAAAATAAACAAAACATTGCAAAAAAAATAAAATTTTTTTATAACAAAAAGCACCAAAAAAGTAAAAAATTCGACCAACTATCCTGTAAATCTGGATCCAATAATGCAACTACATTTCAAAAGCAAGTGGTGTTGAAATTGAATAATTATTACCCTTCATATCTGCACCCCGAAGAGAAGAAAAAGGGGTAAAAAAAAGTCATGAAAATGAATGGATCGTAAAAACTCAACTTTGTGAATAATGATGAAGCGCAATACTAAGGACAAAGTTGACACAGATCTAAGAAAGGGGAATGCAAATGGGGGTAAAAAGACGTGCACAAAAACACAGAAAGTGTTTCGGAAAACACAAAAATAGGCCACATAATTCTTCGCGGAGTGCCTTTGTATTCAGACTCCCTCTCACCCGCAAAATCTTCTTTTGAGGGGGGCTGTTCTGCCTGCAACACTGCAAGTACTTCGTTGTTCTTTTATTTTTGTATCTACACGTTAATTTACTTCTTTTAGCTAGCTGACCAATAAGGGCTACTTGGAGATTTTAAAATTTTTATGAGAATTTTTTCTTACGGAGAACAAAAAAAAAGTTTTAGCAAGAAAATCCAAAAGCTTAATTGGAGTTTTTGAAAAAGTTTGAAATTAAAATTTTCAAAACTTCTAATTTTTTAAATTATATATACACTGAACAGCCATAAAGTTAGGAATGGCAACAGTACGAGGACTAAGGTACTCATTTACCTAATTGGCCAGAAAATTCGTACTCGTGCCCATCTCTATACCTGGGTGGGTTTTAATTTTAGTCCTTGTCCCTGCTTCCAATAAATAGTATTAGATTTATATATAGTTTTTGATTTTTTTTTAAAAATATATATATACATTTATACACAGGCGTCTCGTTAGGCTTTGGTAACTTTATAAATGGTTAGGATAAAAAATTTTGACAACTGCTCTTATATGTCTTTATCAGTGAAATAAGAATAAAATTATCAGAATTTGACAAATATGATAAAATTTATTTAGAGTGATAAAAAGTTTTTAAAACAATATTATCCTGGGTCTTCTCGAATGAGTAAAATTATTGTGTGGATAAGATAAAATTATTCTATCATATCTTATCTTATCAAAACAAGCGAACGGCGCTATAATGTATTATACTAGGTAGACAATGGATTGGATGCTATAATCCCATCCCCATACCTAGAAAATTTCCCGTAAAAAATTTTAAACTCTTCTCCATCCTCAGTTTACAGTATTCAACCCAACTTCTACCTGGTAAAATTTGCAAGTACGAGTTAAATATGGATAAAATTGTCATATCCATCTAAAATCCCTAAAATTTTTTAATAATTTAGAAATATAAAAATTCAGAATCCCTATATTGCCAACTCCCCCATTATATACTAAATTGCTAATTAAGCATATTAGCAAACAAGGTGCTTGTCACTCTGGTCTAAGCCTTGGGTTTGTAACTTTTTTCCTGAAAAGTTGGAAGATTTATTTTATATCAGTTAAATAAAACAATAAAATTAGCAACAGCTAGTACCCCACTACCCCCATTCCTTTTTTTTATTCATATTTATATTTGTTTTCCCAATAGCAACTTTAGCAAACGGCACACGTGCGACTTGTGACATTTTGTGGGGCTAGGCCTATCTGTATTTGTATTCTGTAATCTATTTATTTTTAATTTTCATTTTCCATTTCTCCCAAAGTAAAAAATGACTGAAAAATCTTAAGAAAACTCTATTATTTTCTTAATGTTTTCATTTATGAGCTATAATGTTTTTTGAAAACACCATGGCAAATTTACTTTCTTTTCCTACTTTTTAAAATAGAAAATATTTTATAAAACAAACCCAATCATCCTTAGCAACGCAAAGAATTTTGGGCTGTTTGAATTTTTGATTTGGGATTTTTTAAAAAATTTAAATTAAATTTTTATAAAAATTTTATTTTTAGAACAAATAGATCCTTAAAATTTTAAATTTAAATATATAGAACTCAAAATTGACCGTATATTGCTAGAAGAAATTTGAATTTCTAAGGGTGGATGACACTTTGTTAAATAACCAGTTCATAAAAAGGGGACTGAAATTCATTTGCTTTAATGCATCATCCGTATCCCAACGTCTCGACAAGAAGCTCACCTTGCATTTGCCTCTCTGCATTTTTGTTTTTTTATTTTTGAATTTTACAAAATGGTCAGAGTGTACAGAAAGATATCCATCACGCACTACCACAGGTGTTTGAATTAAAGGTTGATGCCCTGCAACTGAGGGTGACGGCACAGTTGATGAAAAAGGAGGGAAGTGCCAACCAACACCAACGCTCCCTTCACGCGGCTCCTCCTTCTCCTCCTTCTCTTGCTCTTCATCCACGTCTTACTCACTTGCAGAGTTTACGGTGGACAATATTCACATTATCTGATAGATATGTGAAATTTTTCTTTAATTATATTAATTTTGAATACATTTAGGCGATTGATGTGAATATTATTTTATATACAGAGAATTACATATTTATCAATCTTACCATATTTGGAATTTTCCTTTATAATTTAGCCATATTAAATCTTTGTCACACAGTTTCAACTTAAGTCCCCAACATTATTTTGACTTTTTTTGCAATGTAAATTTTTTTACAACACTGTAAAACTTTTGAATAAGTACAATTAAAATTGTTGGTTTTATTTTTTTAAATCAGGATCTCCCAACTCCTGTAAAGGAGTGTTTGTCCCTTAAATTTTATTCTATATACTATTTACCCCATCAACTATATAATATATTACATATTTCCTAAATATTAATACTGTTAAATGAAATTAAAAAAATAGAGAACAAAAAATATAGTTGTTTATAACCTATTCACCTTTCTCACATGATTTAATTTCCATCCAGAACTGATTATGCATTGATCCCCTCCCTATTTCTTAGCCATTTGTTTTCTAATTGGCGAATGGCGACTTTGCAACAAGCTCGGTGAACAGCGAAAGATAAATATAGTTAGGTTACACAAATATTTTAAATTAATTTTATAAAATTTAATTGTGTTTTATTTTAATTTAATATCTAAAATTAAATATATTTAATAATATTTATCATCAATTATAATATATTAACTTAAAATTTTAAAATATTAACAATTAATTATTCCAGTAATAATATTTAAAAAATTCAATTTTAAAATTAGAAAATCTAGAGGATAATTATAATGCCTGATTTAATAGTGTTAATTTTAAAGGGATAAATAATACAATGTACAGATTAAGGAGGGAGAAAAAAGTTTAAGGAGTCCTAATAATTTTTTCCTTGAATCTTTACCACACAATTGCAACTTAGGCTTGAATCTTTACCACCCAATTGCAACTTAGGTCCACAATTTTATATTAATTCTTTTGCAATTTAAATTTTTTACAATGCTGTAAAACTTTTGAATAAATAAAATTACAATTCTACGATTATTTTTTTAAAATCTGGATTTCCATCACCTCAAAGGGAGTGTTTATCACCGGAAAAGTATTGGGTTTTAGTGGTAGTTTTAAGATTATTTGACATGAAAAAAAAATAAACTTTTAGGCTTCAAAAATTTGTTAACTTTTTAAGTTAAAAAAGGTCATAAGCTTATAAATCCAGAATGCCAGAAAAAGACTGGCGGGACTTCTTTTGCCCTCGCTTGAAAACCCTGCTCTCTCGATCTTCTCTCCCCTTCAGTGTGTGACATATCAATCAAATCCTTGATCAAAGCTTTGGTATTTGACAATAGAGGAAGAGAAATGGTTTCTCTCTTCCTTTAACTTTTTGCTGCTCCACCATTTGCTTCTTGTTTCACTTTGTGTTGAATAATTAATAAAATTTTAGAAAGTAAAAATAAAAATTATCTTAACAATTTGTGTGAGAGAGGGGATTTATAAAAAAATTAGGGTGTAATATGTGGACGTGTAGGAGAAGTTCGAAGTAGGGGTGAGAATATCATCAAACTAATTTTTTGAAATAAACTCTAATACCACTTGTTATACAATTATTACTCTCTTTAAAAGATGCATCTATTAAAACGTATAATATTTTTTTTTATAATTCAATATTCACCTTATTTGACATGAAAATCTGTAACATCTCTCCCATTAACATTTAATTGAGTGTTTATAATCGACATACTTGATATATATTTTTTGACTGAAAAAGTTTATTTAATATAATAATTTGGAAATTATAAATTTCATATTTTATTTATAATTTATTGTTCTTAACTTTATTTCCTCAAAATTTATTATTTCTAAATTTCATCTAAACTTTTTCATGGAATGCTTTGTACTATATATCCTTTTTTATTTTTAGTCTTTTCCCCATTTTCCTTGGTTTTGTCATTATGGGGCTCCTCTCTAGTCTGCCACTCTTTCCAGAGAGGACCACAGAACTAGTTTTTTTTTCTTCTTCTTCTTCTTCTTCTTTTTTCTTTTTATCAATTCTTAGTTTGGTAGAAGGGATATAGAATTGGGTTTTTTTTTTTTTTTTTTTTTTCCTTTTGTGAAGCTGTCTGGTCATTGAGGTAGGAGGAACTGAGTCAGGAGTTGAATTTAAACCAATTGAGTTACCCATTTGGTCAATTCACAAATGCAAGTATTATTATTACTATTATTTTTAATTTTGGACATTTATTCTGTATTTCTAGTCCTGCTCTCGCAATTAACTAACATGGATTAGAACTTAGAAGCTTTAATTTGATTAAAAATTGAAGACTATTATGTATTTGTGGTTACTTCTTGTGACAGGGATTCTGACCCACCACCATGCTCAACCAACCAAAAAAAAAGAAAAAGGAGAGTTTGGAAAAATTTTAACATTTTCTTATTTCTTTTTATTTTTAAATACTTTCCATGAGCGTTCTTAGACCCAAAATATCTTTCTTGGATTTTTTAAAATCATTTTAAAATTCATGCGGTGTTTTCTTTTGATGCAATATAACGGCGCTCAATGCTTTAAAAGCTGGATCACGATTAAATCCGTAATATTATTAAATTATAATTTAATTAATTGACCACTAGTCAAATTAGTTAATAATAAAAAATTTTAAAAATAAATTAATAAATATATTATTTAATTATAAAATTATAATATTTTTTATTTCTTGATAAGTATGACATAATTTAAATTGAATATATTAAAAATATAAATTTAAAATAAAATTAATAAATATATTATTTTAAATCAGTCAAAATTAACTAGTTTTATTAATTTTTATCTAGTTTTAACTAGTCAAATTTTAATTTTAATTAAAAACTTTCATCTGAACTGATTACAGTTGAATCGATCAGAACAACTAGTCCGTTTTGAATTCTAAAACATTAATGATCCTCAACTTTGAAGCTAATTAAATGTAATTTAATATTTAAAAAACATGAAATGAATTCCTTTTTCCACCATATTTATAGGACAAGTTAGCAAAAGATAAGATGTTGATCAGATCAAAAATTAATTCACCTTACGTCCAACCATATCCATGCTTTTGTTCTGTTTATATTTTTGATTTGTTTAATATTTAGTGAGTAATTCATGTGAAATAGAACATTACTTCGCTACTCTATCGAGATGAGTCTACTAGGCTAAAACTAAAGCCATTGGTTCCATTTCTAATTATACCTTATAATTCATTAGGAAACTTAAAAAGATAAAAGACAAAAAATAATGATTTTTCTTCACAAAGAAGAAAATGAAGAGATTTTGATATTAATCATTTTCATTTGGATTTTTGGAAAATTTTTTTAAAAAAGTTGGGGTGTAATAATTATTTAAGTTTTTCTATGTTTATATTTGTTAGGATAATTTTAGTATAAAAAAATTTTAAATTAAATATAAGGGTCTCTGCTTTGCAAATCTCTACTTACCAAGAAAGAAATTTATTTCACTGACAAATCAATCTAAAAATGTTGTTTATTTATTTCTGAAACAAAAAGTTCTCTTTCTGTCTCTTCAAACCACTCAATCCAAGCAAGTTATTAATGTCTCAACATGTGATTATAAAAAAAGAAACCACGATTAAATTTTAGAACCACGAGATCTAAACAATGTGAACAAATATTTTATAGGATTTCTTAAGTCCAATTCAACACTAAACATTTGGTGCTGTCTTTGTAGCTGTCATTGTACTGGGCTTGAATCTTTCGGTCAATTTAGTTGTTAAGTTTTATTTGCAAAAGATCTCTATCTGATTGTTCTATTTGGTTCGAGAAAATCTCACGTCAAGTGATGTCTTTACTTTTTTATTTACTAAGAATAGAATTTAATAATTTAATTTCTACTTTTTTTAAAAAAATTGACAGATAGGAGAGAAAAACCCATAATTTATTAATCACTTAGGACAAATCGTGGCATAATTAAGGATAACAATTATCAAGATGGAGTAGAGTTAGTAAGAGGTGGTGGATAGCATCCACCTCATAATTTCTATCACATTCTGGTTTTTCCTTAAAAGCAGAGAGAAGAGAGCAACAAGGTAAGCCTGCCGCTGGTCCAGCACAGAGCACCGCAGTTTCTCGTGTAACCTGAGATATTCCCCCTCCTCTTCCCCAAAACCCAAGTTACCCATTTCGCAGAGACCATGACCGTACCTCTTTCTCTCTCTATTTCTACGATTCACTGTTTGTAAAACTCTTTTAGTTCGAAATTCTCTGAAACCCATTTGAAAATTTTAAAACCAAGCTTGTGATGATGGCTCAGAAGCATTTACATGAGCTTCTAGAAGAAGATCAAGAGCCATTTCTGCTGAAGAACTATGTTGAAGATAGAAGGTCTCTGCTTTGGAGACCCATTATACCCAGACCAAGCACATTGCAAACCAAGAAACGGAAACCTGCGTTGCCAGCTTGCTTCTCCTCCTTCCACGACTCGCCCGATTACAGGAAATCGCCTTTTGGGGATTTCCGGAGGCCGACGGCGTTGTCGAGGAGTCCCAAAGCCGTCGTTCTTCACGTTCCAGCTAGAACAGCTGCTCTGCTTTTGGAGGCAGCTATGAGGATTCAGAAGCAATCATCATCTTCGAATACCAAGACTCAGATTAAGAACGCCGGGTTGGGGTTGTTCGGGTCGATCCTCAAGAAGTTGAGCGGGAAAAACCGATCAACTTCAGCAACAAAATCAGTTGGAGAGGCCGAGAAAGTGCGGGAAAAGGTGCTGGCCGTGGATAACAAATGTGCCCTCGAAATGGATTTCGCTTGTTCGTCTAGCAGGCGCAACAGCGCTATTTGGTCGGAAAGCAATGGAGAGAAATCTCTGGATTTAGAGACCTCTACCAGTTGCAGGTCAGAGGATTCTGACGAGAAAGAAAATGAAGGCTTTGCATTTCACGAGGATCATTTTTGTTCTAGCCCTTTAAGCCCATTTCGATTCGCTCTGCAGAAGAGCCCCTCTTCCGGTCGACGCACGCCGAAACCCACATCGCCGACATCTTCCGGCCCCGAGAACAATCAGGTTTGTCTGTCATTACTTGTTATCCAATACCACAGGAAATACATACACATATAATAAAATCTTATATAGCTGTGCTTGTAATATTCTCCGGCTATGCTCTAGCCGATTCTGATTTTTAGATTCACCGCTCAAGCGAGTTAAATAAAACTGGGTTTATCGAAAATTATACAATTCAAGGGGAAACTGCCTAGTTTCCGGACCAGATTCAGTGCAATAATAGCGGCTAGTTTGTGACTCAGCCGACCGAGCCATCCGAATTTCGGCACGGAGCTGTCGACCGAGTCAACGGCCGGAATGCCGTGGTAAATTAACAGACTTGAGCAAGAAACCCCCTTCAACCTCGCCGGAGGGGAAAGGTTATTTATGTCATTTCGTTACTGTGCATCCGGCACTTGTTTTCTGTCTCTGCTTTTTAGCTGTCCTTTTACGACGGCACCTGCCACGAAAATCTTTTCTCCAGGACCCTGACACGAAAAAATTATTTACCCGAGAGTATAAATCCATTTCGTTTCTTTTAAATTGGACCCACAATATTTAATTCTCACCTCTTTTACCTCCTATAGCTCTGACTGTAATAGTCAGTGATGGCATAAACATCATAATTTTATCATTTATCTTCAATTAAAACCTAATTATTGTTCCCACCGTCTATCAATTATGATGTGTCCTTTCAATCACGCCCTCTGCCACCACAATCTTTTCTCTAGTAATCTGCGTAGAAAATTATTTACCGGAAACGACAAATATATTTTTGTTCTTTCAAATTGGTCCCAACATCAAAATTTTGTTAATTATCTTCCATTAAAACTCAATCAGTGCTCCCACCGTCGTATTAATTATAAATAATGATTGGAAATTAACAGGAGAATAAGATTCATCCAGTGGAAGAGGAAGAAGAAAAGGACCAGTGCAGTCCAGTATCAGTTCTGGACCCTCCATTTGAAGAAGATGATGATGATGACAGACACGAAGATGGCGGTCTGGACGGCGACGACGACGATGATGGTCAGGATATCAGCTATACAATTGTTCAAAGTACGTAAACGACTTACACGAATGCATACATTTTAAATTGTTTTGTTCTTCTTCTTCGGTTGTGCAGTCGCTATCGGATTGATGGGTAGGTGTTTTCATTTAGTCTTTCATGTTTGTCGGGTTCAGAAATGTCATGGGACGCGTTTGTTTTTTGGCCATGGTTCTGTCTTGTTTGGAAAAGACATTAAAACTAAACCGGTTTAAATCGGTATGAAAAAAACCAATTGATTTAAATAGATTAACTCTAAATCAGTATGAAAAAATCCGTGGAATCAATGCTTTGATTTGGTTCGTTCGAACCGGTTTATGAGATTAAAAAATTAAAATTGATCCAAATATTAAACCCAAACCAAAGTGACCTAACCCAAAAAGTTGGCTTAAATTGAACTGAACTGATGGGATGAACCGGTACACTTTGGTGTTTGGTACGCCTCTAATTTGTTTCGAGTGTTATTTCATATGCGATCCTGACCATGCCAAACAGCACACTTCGTCAACCTGTTTGTACTGATGGCGACATAAGTTGAGTTGAATGTGTTGTACCATATTCCGCACCCGTGCCTTGATTTCCGATCATTCAAACTCAATTCGCCATGAAAACAGAGGTTGCTGACCTGGTCAGAACTTGATGCCTGACCCACTTCACCTATGTGATCTTTTGCAATCATTTGCCTAAAATATTTTCTGGGTTTTCTTTTGAGTCGGAAATTAAAAGAATCACATCATTTTCAAATGGTTTTTAGAACATTTATTTGTATCGGGAACACAACCAGTTTGAGAATTTCTTGAAAACAGCAAAAAGTTTTTATGAAGTATTAAAGAAACTGTTTTCTGTTGAAAATGAAATCAAAATGATTAGGTCTGTGGCATCTTTCATCAATATTTGTTTTAATATTAACTTGCATTCTTCTTGCTTATGGTCGCTGACTTTCTGATGATGTTACTAAAAGCTGATTGTTATTAATATTGGACTTAGGAGCTAAGCAGCAGTTACTCCAAAAGCTTCGTAGATTTGAGAAACTGGCGGAGTTGGACCCCATTGAACTTGAAAAGATAATGGAAGAAGAACGAGAAGATGAAGATGAAGATGAAGAGGAAGCCATGGAGGAAGAAGAAGGTGATGAAAAAGAAGAAAACATCCATATTATGCCGTTGTCTAGCGAAACAATTGGTGATGGGTTGGCTGGGGACATGAAGAGGTTGGTTTTGGACCTAATTGCAGAGGAGAAGAAAGAAGAAGAGGGTGGGATTGATATTGATGTGGTGAAAAGGGTTCACAGGAGGCTGGATTTGTGGAAGGAGGTTGAGTCTAACACCATTGATATGATGGTGGATTTGGATTTCAGAAAAGAAATCTATGGGTGGAAGAGAAATGATCGAGAGCAGGTGGGGAGGCAGCCATGGAAATTGAGCTCGAAATTTTTGGATTTCTATTGGATGAACTGTCAGAAGAGCTATGCTTAACCTAAGTGATTTTATTATTATTATTTTTTAATATATATATATATATATATATATAATTTGGGGATAGCGGTCTGCCTTGTACCTCTGGGGGTGGGCTAAATCGGTGGAGTAAGGTGGGGTTATATCAGTTGTTAACATCAACATGGTACATATATCTGTTGTGTATATGTAGGCATGTATATGAGAGGGGAAGGTGTATGTAACCTTTGCTTAATGATATGTTAGAAAGTCTGAATTGCCCTCCTCTTGTCCCCTGTTTTCTTCTTCTCTTCTTTATTTTTTCAGAAATAAAAACGACAAAAACCATTCAATAGTTCTCAAAGGAAAGGATTTCCAATGGATTAAATAGAACTCACATGATCAGTTCCGGTGACACCCTATCTCACCCGAGCTCAAGCTATTTAGATGGGAGTCTTTATGATAATGGCAGACTGGTTCAAATAGAAGTTTATTTATTTATTTATTTTGATTGAAGGTTTAAACCGGGCGAGAGGGGTGAGTTCAGAATCAAACTCGTGATATTTGGATAAATTTTGTAAATATTTTATCATTCTAACTAATTTTGAATTCAAATAAAAGATTTCAACAAATGGGGGAAGAGCTTTGACCCTAACAAGTGCTTAAAACATGAAAAATTATCAATTAAAACGACAGATAATACTTTTAAAAAGAATGAAGAAAAATTAAAAAACTATAGAAGCAGAAAGTTTCCCATCAACCATGTAAAGAGAATTCCCCAGCAAAAGAGTGAGAAGAGGGTTATCTATGGATTCGATTTTATTTTAAATTTAATTTAAATTTGATCTGAATTTTAGAATTCAAAATTGGTTAAAATATTCGATAAATCAGATTGGATTATAAATATACATAAATTCAGAATAAATGGACTAGATATAAAATTAAGCAATCCGATATATTCAAAATTTGAATCCAAATTTTAGTGATATTTTTTTATTAAGTTAATAATTATATACAATATTATTAAATTCAATCTTTTAGGAATTAAATTGAAAAAATCATAAAATTCAAGAATTAATATAATTGATGGAATAGAGTTAAGAGATTTAAATGTAAAATAGTATTATTATTTTGTTAAATCAAATTTTCTTATCAAATTTTATATTATCTATTGACTTGTACACAAATTGACTACTATATATTTTATCTAATCTCATGTCAGATTTAAATATATAAGTAGATAATCGCATTAATCAGATTCAAATTAGGTTGATAAGGTGCAAGTCTAATCCTTGAACGACCCCAGATGAAAAATATATTTTCACCAAGAAAGGTTTCTTAATTTATTTATTTATTTATTTATACCTAATTCCATTAGCATCTTTCTATCTTGAACTCCTGCTTCTGTACAGCTGACTGGCATTCTCTTATCTGCTTGGCCACAAAGTTGTGATGTTTGTTATATTAAAAAGCGAACCACCTCATGATTGAGCCTGTTAGAAACAAAAGCAGCCGTGCACGTAAAAGTTTATAGCTGTTTTCCAAAATTAACAAAGCCAAGGCCCATCCTCTAACGTTATTATTTCCTCCATTTGCATTATCATATGTTATCCCAAATACCATTAGTGCAAATAATTTTTAAATTAATTAAAGTTAACGCATTGTTGTCGGGAAAATATTGAAGATGTTACTTATATTTAAATAATAAACTAATTAATTCAACTAGCTATGTTTCGTGGCCCTTCCCTTAGTTGTACTCCTAAAATATAAATGTGGCCACACGGTTTCTCTCTTTTCACGTTGTCTTGATCTTTTTGCCTCTTGTTACTGAGATGATTTTAAAAATTAGCACTTGGCTGCATCACATTTGGTGTAAAATGTGATGGATTCTTTAATAGTATTGGTCTATATGGCTAAAATTAATATTAGTTGGCCCCTCTCTCTCTCTCTCTCTCTATATATATATATATATATATATACACACAATAATTCAGGAGAATAAATCCTAATCATCTTTACTCTAATACCATTTACAATGACTCGAGAGTCATTAATCTTATCAGCTTGTTCAATTTGAATTATTGATTCAAAATAGTTAAGATTAAATTGTTCAATAATAATCAATAAAATCTTATATATATAAATATAGATTTATAGTCACAAACTGATGTATAATGAAATATCATAATATTATAGAAGTTTTGGTAATTTTATAATTTAAAATTTTACATAAACATGGTACATTGAATTTCTCTAATAATTTATCACAGAATTAGTGATTTTTCATCATCAGGATACTTTGAAAATAAAAGGGTGAAAGGACAAAAGAGGTGGACAGGAAAATGACAAAATGATTAATTCAATATTGCTTGATTAAGTGTAAGCCACCAACCAAGACTTTTAAGTCATTCTTCCCTTGGCAAAAATCAATTCTACAGTGAATCTGATCCCAAAGGTGTAAAAAATAAAATAAAAATTCAGGGTCTAGTTCCCTCTATAGATTATTTGAGGTAGCATAAACTAGGATTAGCATGTATTAAGACACTCCTTTTTAGTTGATGAAGCGCTATTAGGCCACCTAAAAAGCTGTTTATACCTACATTCTATGGGGTAAATCAATCATGGGATGGTACACCTAATCTCTTGGCTTTGTCTCCTAATCAACTAAGAAAAGTTGGGGTAGGTAAGGATTAAGGGCTTTTTCATTTCACAAATTCTTCAATTTCTTTTGAACTGAATAAATCAAATATGAATGGTCCAGATTATGCTAATTTCTTCTTCATTTTATATTTAAAATGGAAAAATTTTCTGTCTGGTAGTTAATGCGTGATGGAAATAATCTAATTTTCTATGAAATTGCTTTTTCATTTTGGAGAGTGAGATAGTTAGACTGTAAAAAATTGTGACATCTCGTCTCATATCGATTTCTCAGATCATTACAGAATAATATCAGAGTCACTCCGCGTGTAATCTTAAATGGTGGTTGGGCAAATCTCACCAAAAACGTTGAATCCCAAAGAGGGGATGTATATAACACCTTAAACGAATCTCACACCGACAAAACACGAGAAAAATACTAGGCTTATAAGTATACATGTCTCAGTACCTGGTAAACGTATTTTAAAATGTCTCAGTACCTGGTAGACGTATTTTAAAACCGCAAGAGCTTAGGTCAAAAGGACAATATTTACCAGTGAGTTGGACAATGACAAAAATTAAAATAATTTCTTCGTAGGTTTGGTTTTTTTCCATTAGACTAAACCTAGGGGAGCTGTCCTCTCCATTAGATTGATCTAGATTTTGGGATTTATTTGAAATTTTATTCCACTAGCTTCCCCAAAAAGAAAACTCTATATACCTGTAATCACCTAGATAAAGTTGACTGCTTGGGTAATTTCGTGTTTTTGTCAAATTACGCTTCCATTTCATTGGCGCTTATAGGTAAGGGTAGAAATAAATCAAACCAATACTGGCAAAACTTGACTGGGCCTATTGGCTTAGGCCAAGCTTTTTTAAATTATATATATATATATATATATAATTATTTATATAGATGGGCTTGTTAGTGTTATGAGTTAAACCACATATAAATAGACTAAATATGTTTAAATAAAAAATTAATTTCTTGATTTAATTTTAACTTAATTAAATAAATAAATAAGGCCAAAATAGGACTGGTGACAAGTAAGTTATCAATGATCTAAACTTATCTTCACCGCCACTTACGAGTTACTTTTGTGGAGAAGGGCATAATGGATTGAAATGCATCCATTATGGATCCTAAGGCTGAAAATTTCACATCAATCATCAATTAGGTTATTTTCCACACCAATAGGGACAAATTTCTTACAAAACGATAGTAAATGAAAGCTGTATTTGCAATTCATATTTGTAATTTATGTGGAAGACAAAGCATTCCTTATCCCTTGAATTAGAAGTCCCTTATGGGACATAATCAAAGCAATAATGAATTCTAATCCTCATCCTCTCCTTTGAGGAATTGTAGCATATATAAGACCAAGATGAAGACCTTAAATTGTATTATTCCATATATATATATATATATTATATATATATGAATTCTTAAGTAGGTAATCATAAAAAAAAAAAAGAAAAATCATATTTCTTCCTATGTTTTATGTTTATTTTGGCCTATAATGCAAGATTTATCTCCACATTTACATATACGTTCGGACAAGAATCACTTTATCTCTATAATTTTTTTTCTCTATTTTATTTATCTCATTGAACTATCTATTATACTATTTACCCCCTTAAACTATCCATTGTATCATTTATCCCATTGAAATTAACACCGTTAAATTAGGTATTATATTTATCTCTTGAACTTTTAAAATAATTATTTTAATAATTAATTATTTTTTAATTGATAATAAAAATTATTAAATATATTTAATTTTAGATATTAAATTAAAACACGACTAAATTTTGTAAAATTAATTAGATTATTTGTGTAACCTAATTAAATAACAATAATTAACTATTCTAAAATAGTTAATTAATCTAAGATAATTGATTTAAAAGTTCAAAGAATAAATATAACAACTAACTTAACATATTGATTATAAAATATTAAATAATACAATGAATAGTTCAACAGGATAAATAAGATAGAGAAGAAAGTTTAAATAAATAAAGTGATTTTTGCCTTTTATATAAATGAATAATTAAGGAAATTAATGAAACTCAAATTGTATACATGTTACATAAATAAGTGTCATGCAGAATTATTTGAAAACCCATTAATTTTAATGCGACTTATTATCACAAAAATAATATAATTAGGAGTTTTTAATTTTCTATAAAATATTTTGTTCACAAAAGACTTTTTCACCAAGTTGTATTTTCTTTTTTTTTTACTTATATATTCAAAAGTTATTCCATAGTAACCTATATATTTTAATGGGTTAACTAATTTGCCAGTCTCTTTTGAAGAATATTTTATTGGTTAAAAGCCAGACTTCTTTAATTTTTTTTAAATATAAAATATTAGCTTTTAAGTTTTTTTTACATTTAATATTCTCAAGGTAAAAGTCTTAATTTGCTGAACAATTAAAAATTCATTCTGTTAGAATTTTCAAAACTCTCGTTCAAATCAATATTTTTTACAAACCAAAACGATAACGGGCTTTTCAGTTTCTATAGATGATGTCTTGATTTGGTGATTGTCTATTTTTAAAGATGTGCTTTTATATATTTAAATATAATTCTTTTTCATAAATATGAAATATTTTATTACTTACATAATATACACTTAACATTTTTTTGAAATTCTAAGAATTAAATTAACATATTTTCCTTTAAAAAATAAAGAAACTAAGAACCTACTGATTTAACTCCGACAAAGCGAGCCTATGGCCGGTTGAGAATGGGCTAAGTTTTGTAGGCCTGTAAATGGCCTGCTAGGGATCTTAGCCGTGGGCGATAAATGGGTCTCGTAGACATTAGATCCGAAGCCCCAATTTTTGTGTTTTCTGAACTTTTACAGGTTTTTTGAGTTATGATCGTCGTGTCTATTAATAAATTAAATTTTAATCTAAATTTAATTTAATTTTAATTTTATTATTTAAAATTTTTAATTAATAAAAAATTAATAAATATTATCTGATTATAAAAGTACGTAATTTAAAATAAAAGGAGAAAATATAAATTTTGTTTGATTCGATCAATTAAACATTATTTTAATATATATGTGTATATATATATGTATATTATATATATATACAAAATATATAATATATAATATAACATAATATTATATATATATTACAATATAAATTTGATTTATTAGACTTTAATTAATAAATTATTTTTCTTAAAAATAGAAACTAGAATCATATTTTTATTTTTTATAAAAACAAAAATAAAAATATGTATATTGCTAGATTGAATATAATTGTTATATGTTATTAGTAAGTTAATTTCAAATGTAATATTTGTAGTGGATTAACTATAATTATAATATAGTTTTAAACTTAAAAATTATTTATTAGTTAATACTTTTAAGAATTTTTTGTTTTAGTTTTATATTATTTTGTTTTAAATGTAAAATAATAGATATATGATAATTCAACAATTCTGATTCATTTTATTATTTTGAATATCAGATTTTATTCATATTCGAATATGATAATAATAAGTACATATTGTATCTAATTTCGTGTCAGATTTAAATATAGTATATCATTATTGGATTCGAATCTAAACATATTATGATTTACCTTGAATTCGGTCTATTGGTAGCCAGCTACGTAGTGATGCAAATGGTTGATAGCCCAACTTTTATTTGAACAGCCGGGCTTTTAGTTATTTTTCTAAAATTATTTTTCTTTTTTTTATTACATAGAACTTATTATATTTTCTTTCTCACCTTTTTTTTCTTCCCTTTTTATGGGTTAGAAGAGTAGGGACTAGAAGTGTTCAAAATCGATCCAAATCAATTGAACTGGCCAGTATAAGTGAACTAATAAAAATCATAGAAATGAAAGAAATTAGTTTAATTTGATTTTTAAAATATTAAAATTAATTGGTTAAGTTTGGTTATTAGTTTTTTTTTCATAAAACAACTGAACAAAACATATATAACAAATCTTTAATTTCTAGTTTCTTATATATTTTAAGTACAAAATTAGCACGCCGGCTTTATCTTACTCAACCTGTAAAACAGGTTAGGTCACGAGTATGACAACATAAAAGAAGTTGCTTACAAATTATAACTATGATGATGGCTTTTTTTATTACATTTAGCATATTTGATATTAAAAACCTTACAATTCTAGAAAATTAGAATAATTTTGTGGTATGTTTAATGATTTTTTTAATGAATATAATTTAATTAATTTTAACTTAAAAAAATATTTCTAAAATTGATTGTGTCAAATGGAACAAAATCATTATAATCATGTCTTGTTTAGCTCCGTTTTAGGGTATATTAAAAATTAACTATATCCAAATTCATTTAAAATTGATATGATTGCTTCAATTTGAATAATGTCCCAAATCAAACTAAAACAGATTGAAGTGAACATGTAAACGCTCCTAACAGGGGATGAAGGCTGCGGATGGCTCATGTTAGGCCTGAACCCGAATCAGACTCAGCTCTTAAGATTCGGATCCAGACCCATTTTTGAAAATCCAAATCTCATGTTCACGAGATTTAACTACTAACTTGTGGGATCTAACTCATGTTGGGAATGGGTCAAAGCCCAAATATGTCTATCTGCATTTAGATTAAATAAAAAAAATGAGATACGGACCATTGGATAACTTAGTCCGTGGCTCTTGACCAAATAAGGTTGCTAAGTTGGGCTATATCTCAGTCATCCAGTCAACGTTGAAACTTCTCGGGTCCAATCGGGACCATAGATGTTTAGCTGATTACTCAAACTAGATCCACTTCCGACTTTCCGTCCACGTGGTGAGTTTGAAACTTGCAGGGATTGTCACGTAGGGTTTTAGATATCAGATTATATTTAAATCAAATCAGTTAATTTAAATATAAATTTGATTAATTATTTTTTATATTTAAATTATATAAAATTTATATTTATTAAATTATATTTAAATAATAATTTAAAATTTTTAAAAAATTAATTTAATAAAAAATAATAGTCTTTTATACTTGATTTTCTCAACTCAATTTTATAGAATATATTTGTAATGACCCGATTTCTAAAATTTTTAAGGTTGGGGACCAAAGTGTAAGAATTAAATTTCAAAGGATTAAATTAGAAAATTCCCAGGGACCAGATTGTGAGGAACTAAAAGCCGAAGGGCTGGGTTGCAATTTGACAGAAATTTCTGTCAGGAACAGTGGCCGAACACTGTTCCACGTCGATTCACCCACGTCGTGTGATGATTTCGTCAAATTGGTCACGTAATTGCGTGCGTTTTTGAAGGCCCTACTGAACCCCTCAACCAATTGCTAACTTTGAGCAGAGAGGAGAGGGAAATCAGGGGTTTTTCAGTCGACAGAGAACGCGGACGGCCGACGGGCTTCTCCGGCTTTTGATCGGCTTTTTCAACCGATTGAAAGCTCAGTGAGGGGCAGCTGGTTCAGGCTTAGCCTTGGGGGCGTCGATCGGTCGAGGTAAGTGGTTTTCCAGTTGGTTTGTTTCATTTTGCCTCCGGGTCATGTTGCAGACCCGGGAGCAGGTTTCGGGTCAGGAACCGGGGTTGGGATGACGGACCCGATTCCATTCGAGTCCGTGCCGAGTTAGCTCGGCCGAGTTGACTCGGCTCACCGGGTCGACTCGGCCAGTTCGTGTGGGCTCAGGCCTTGGCTCGTTGGCTTGGGCCAGGAACTGGGTTGGACCACGGCCCGCGGGCTTGGCCTGCGGGCCAGGAAAAAAAAAAAAAAAAGAGTGTTGGGCTCGGGCCGGCCCAACTGAGTGGGCTGGCCCAGACAGGTCCGAGCCGAGCCGAGCCGATGGGCTGGCGGCTCAAGCCGAGCCGCGGCTCAAGTCAAAAAAAAAAAAAAGAAGGAAAAGGGAAAGGGTTTTGACCAAGCCGGCCGGGACTTTGACCGCCCGGTTCAGTGGCCATTTTGACTCGGATTTGAGAGGTTGGATCGGTTCTGGATTCAGGGAGAAAATACCTATCAGACCAAGTGGGTTCGGGAAATTTTGGGTGCCCGGTTCGAGGTGAACCGGCCAGTTTTGTGTATTGATGCTCGGATGACTGGTTCACTGGTTTTCAGGCTGGTTCTTGGGGAGTTTGGACCGGTTCCTGGTTCAATATGATAAAACCTAGTTAACCGTGAAGTTTGGTGATTTTTGGAGATCCAGTTCAAGGTGAACCAGTCTCAATTTGCGTGCCGATGCTTAGGATTAGCATTTTTAGCCCGGTTCGGAGCTGGTTTGAGCCATTTTTGGCCAGTTCATAGTGGTTCCCAGGGTTTTTGGGCCTTCTGAATCCGATTTTGAGGGCTTTGTGGCCATTTGAGTTGAGTTGGAGGTAGTTCTAGATCGGGCTAAGCCGGTTCAAGGGTTTTGGAGGGCGGTTCGCTGTGGTTCGAGGATTGTGGGGGCTAGTTCCATAGTGTTAAGGGCGGTTAAGTAGATTTGTTCTGTGTTGCTGAGTCGCGTAGTTTCTGGTGACAGGTCGGGTTGCCTCGAGATGCGTGCCAGGGGGCCAGTTTAGGATTTTAGTTCGGTTTGAGGCTACCGAGCCTGTTTCTCGTGCCAGTTTCGGCGTTGGTGATGGTTTTGTGTGATTTTGATTGTAGATTCGCAGGCAGGGGTACACCCGGACCACTGAGTCGGGTTAGGTGACTCGGGACTCTCGTTTTGGCTTAGCGTCTGTACTGTAAGTGATGATACCCTTTCTATGCTTGTGTTTTCATACTGTGGTTTTCTGACATGATGATTATGTGATTTGAAAACCGTACTTTGATTATGCGTTATACCCGGGATATGTGTTATGTGTATTGTGAACTGTCATTGAGCTATGTTAGTATGTGATACTTGTTTTGAGATGTGAACTGTATATGTTATGTATACCTGCTTTTGACTACATGTGAGGATGGTATCATCTGATGTGAGGCGGCAAAGGCCGCGATGTGATGTGTGATGTGAGGCGGCAGTGGCTGCGGATGTGATATACACTAGTGCGATTCCTCCGATCGTCGAGATGGTGGGTTCCTCCGATCGTGAGAAGACGAGACAGGGGTCTCGTGATGTGATGTGCACGGGATGGCAGACTCAGCCGACAGACGGTGGACCGTGGCGTACGGGGAGTACCTTGGGTCGGCGATGAGATGAGTTGTGTGGCTAAGGGCTCAGCCGACGGACGGTGTGCTACCGTAGCGTGCGGGGAGTACATTGGCCCTGTGATTGATGTGATGTGATGATTGATTACCTTGATACCTCACATATGTGTTTTGATTACTGCTCACTGTATATATGTGTATGTATGATTTTGTACTTGTGGCGTGATACATATCCCAACATGTATAGATTAGGTATCATCTGTACTCACTGAGTTTCGCGACTCATAGTTTTAAACATTCCAGATTCATTTGACTGTACTCACCTCGATTAGCGTGCCAGCGTGGGAGTCGACGACAGCGGACTTGATGGATGTACGGGCATTTCTCTTTTGTACTTTACCCGATTGTATTCTAGAGTAGCTTCCTTGTACTCTCAGACAGGATCCCGGGTGATTTTTGGATGTTATATTATTGCACATTGTGTATGTTTTATATATTTGGAGTTCGACTGGTTTTGTTGAGGCTTACTGGGGTCGGTGGATCCCAGTGCCGGTCACGGGCCTGGGGTTCAGGGCGTGACAGAGTGGTATCAGAGCTATTGGTTTATTCTGAGAGTTATAAGGGAGCGGGGTTCTTTGGTAGTGCTTTTATTATGAGGGTGAGGGCCCTACTTTCATAATGGGAGGACTGCCGAAGACCTTTTTGGGTGTGTTTGACGTTGACTTTTCAATTCCTTTGTGTGCCCGATTCCTTGGTATCTTTCTGATCCTCGTATTTTGTACATAGATGGACTCACCCGTTGACGTGCATATGGTTTCCCCTAAGGCTACAGATTCAGAGACGTTGGGAGATTCCGCAGGTGGGTCAGCCTCTCCTTTGACTCGAGGAGGACGACATGATGGATGGCATAGGGAGACGATGAGGCAGGCTCAAGATTCGACCGTAGAAGTGGGTTTGATTAGGTTGACTGATGTGATGCTCAGATTGATGGTGGACATCTGGGGTTTGCAGAGGATGGTGGCAGAGCTCGGCAGGAGTGGTGCTAGTGAGAGTCGAGAGTCGATATCAGTTGGGAGACAGTGGAGTACTGCTACTCCCGGAGGGGTGGTGGCAAGGCCACCAGCCCCTGTTAGTATACATGTAGGCACTCCTGTTGTTCCAGCGATGATAGCCTCAGTACGGCAGCAGACGAGGGGCGGGACTAAGATGAGAGGATTACTTCATGGCAGATTCAGCTCGAGGAGGAGACCATCGCCTTATAGTCACCGCCGTTCGGGACATGGAGGTTCTTCTAGCGGTGGTCGGAGTTCAGTAGGCACACAGTTTATGATCTGTTATGGATGCGGCCAACAAGGCCATGTGATTCGGAGTTGCCCAGCTGCTCGGGAGGCTGCCCGAGCGACAGGAGCATGTTATCGATGTGGCCAGCAGGGCCACGTGGCTAGCGACTGCTCGCAGGAGACTGCTCGAGTGAGAGGGGCTTGTTATAGGTGTGGTCAGCAGGGGCATCTGGTCAGAGACTGCCCTATTTCTTCGGAGACTGTCTTGGCTGCGAGCATAGTATCGCAGACTCAGGGTTTTTTAGGAGCAGAGTCGTCTGACTCCCAAGGTCATGGGATACGTGGCAGGAACCTAACACAGAGGTTTGCAGTGGCTCAACAGGATGCTCAGACGTTTGATGCAGCGATTGCAGGTATGATTCTGGTTTGCTCTTTAAAGGCTTATGCGATATTTGACCTTGGTTTCGTTTATGGTATGCGTCAGTGAGTTTCTTGACTTGAATCTGTAGACAGGTGAACAGTCAGAGTGAACTGTGTAAATGTTAGAGGTTATGTTGTGCACTTGTGTTTTGGACTTTAGAGGTTGTTGGAGTCGGTATCCGATGTTGATAGAGTTCGCGAATGATGATAGCTACAAGTCTAGCATATAGGTGGCCCGTTTGAGGTGTGGTAGGGTAGGCGGTACAGGTCCTCGATTGGTTGGCTGAGGTAGTAGGAGGCAAGATTGTTGGAGCCGGACTTGGTTTAGGATGCGGTGGATAGAGTTCAGTTGATCAAAGAGATACTATATGTGGCGTAGAGCAGATAGAAGGCTTATGAGGTTGTAGACTCCAACCCTTGGAGTTGGTGATGGGGGATCACGTCTTTCTAAGGAATTTTTCTTTATAAGGGCATAGTTAGTTTTGGTAGAAGAGGTAAGCTCACTTTTCGATATATTGGTTAGTACGAGATTTTGGATCGAGTTGGAGTTATTGTATATTGTTTGGCTCTTTATTTGGAGTTGCCCATGGTACATATCGTGTTCCACGTTTCTTTGTTGAAGAAGTACGTGCCCGATTCATCACAAGTGACTATGTCACAGGATGTACGAATGGACCAGGATTTGTCGTACGAGGAGGAATCGGTGGTTATGTTGGATTGACCGGTGAAACAGTTTTGCTTGAAGGTAAAGGCGCTGTGGAGTAGTCGGACCTCGGAGGAGGTCAGCTAGGAGCCTGAGGAGGGCATGTGCAGGAGGTACCCTAACTTTTTCAGTGCATAGTTTATTTCCTTGTTTCAAAATTCTAGGACGAATTTTTTTATAAGGGGGGGAGAATGTAATGACCCGATTTCTAAAATTTTTAAGGTTGGGGACCAAAGTGTAAGAATTAAATTTCAAAGGATTAAATTAGAAAATTCCCAGGGACCAGATTGTGAGGAACTAAAAGCCGAAGGGCTGGGTTGCAATTTGACAGAAATTTCTGTCAGGAACAGTGGCCGAACACTGTTCCACGTCGATTCACCCACGTCGTGTGATGATTTCGTCAAATTGGTCACGTAATTGCGTGCGTTTTTGAAGGCCCTACTGAACCCCTCAACCAATTGCTAACTTTGAGCAGAGAGGAGAGGGAAATCAGGGGTTTTTTAGTCGATAGAGAACGCGGACGGCCGACGGGCTTCTCCGGCTTTTGATCGGCTTTTTCAACCGATTGAAAGCTCAGTGAGGGGCGGCTGGTTCAGGCTTAGCCTTCGGGGGTGTCGATCGGTCGAGGTAAGTGGTTTTCCAGTTGGTTTGTTTCATTTTGCCTCCAGGTCATGTTGCAGACCCGGGAGCAGGTTCCGGGTTGGGATGACGGACCCGGTTCCATCCGAGTCCGTGCCGAGTTAGCTCGGCCGAGTCGACTCGGCTCATCGGGTCGACTCGGCCAGTTCGTGTGGGCTCAGGCCTTGGCTCGTTGGGCTTGGGCCAGGAACTGGGTTGGACCACGGCCCGCGGGCTTGGCCTGCGGGCCAGGAAAAAAAAAAAAAAGAGTGTTGGGCTCGGGCCGGCCCAACTGAGTGGGCTGGCCCAGACAGGTCCGAGCCGAGCCGAGCCGATGGGCTGGCGGCTCAAGCCGAGCCGCGGCTCAAGTCAAAAAAAAAAAAGAAGGAAAAGGGAAAGGGTTTTGACCAAGCCGGCCGGGACTTTGACCACCCGGTTCAGTGGCCATTTTGACTCGGATTTGAGAGGTTGGACCGGTTCTGGATTCAGGGAGAAAATACCTATCAGACCAAGTGGGTTCGGGAAATTTTGGGTGCCGGTTCGAGGTGAACATCCCGGTTTTGTGTATTGATGCTCGATGACTGGTTCACTGGTTTTCAGGCTGGTTCTTGGGGAGTTTGGACCGGTTCCTGGTTCAATATGATAAAACCTAGTTAACCGTGAAGTTTGGTGATTTTTGGAGATCCGGTTCAAGGTGAACCAGTCTCAATTTGCGTGTCAATGCTTAGGATTAGCGTTTTTGGCCCGGTTCGGAGCTGGTTTGAGCCATTTTTGGCCAGTTCATAGTGGTTCCTAGGGTTTTTGGGCCTTCTGAATCCAATTTTGAGGGTTTTGTGGTCATTTAAGTTGAGTTGGAGGTAGTTCTAGATCGGGCTAAGCCGGTTCAAGGGTTTTGGAGGGCGGTTCACTGTGGTTCGAGGATTGTGGGGGCTAGTTCCGTAGTGTTAAGGGCGGTTAAGTATATTTGTTCTGTGTTGCTGAGTTGCGTAGGTTCTGGTGACAGGTCGGGTTGCCTCGAGATGCGTGCTAGGGGGCCAGTTTGGGATTTTAGTTCGGTTTGAGGCTACCGAGCCTGTTTCTCGTGCCAGTTTCGGCGTTGGTGATGGTTTTGTGTGATTTTGATTGTAGATTCGCAGGCAGGGGCACACCCGGACCACTGAGTCGGGTTAGGTGACTCGGGACTCTCGTTTTGGCTTAGCGTCTGTACTGTAAGTGATGATACCCTTTCTATGCTTGTGTTTTCATACTGTGATTTTCTGACATGATGATTATGTGATTTGAAAACCGTACTTTGATTATGCGTTATACCCGGGATATGTGTTATGTGTATTGTGAACTGTCATTGAGCTATGTTAGTATGTGATACTTGTTTTGAGATGTGAACTGTATATGTTATGTATACCTGCTTTTGACTACATGTGAGGATGGTATCATCTGATGTGAGGCGGCAGAGGCCGCGAGTGGCAGAGGCCGCGATGTGATGTGTGATGTGAGGCGGCAGAGGCCACGGGCGGCAATGGCTGCGGATGTGATATACACTAGTGCGATTCCTCCGATCGTCGAGATGGTGGGTTCCTCCGATCGTGAGAAGACGAGACAGGGGTCTCGTGATGTGATGTGCACGGGATGGTAGACTCAGCCGACGGACGGTGGACCGTAGCGTACGGGGAGTACCTTGGGTCGGCGATGAGATGAGTTGTGTGGCTAAGGGCTCAGCCGGCGGACGGTGTGCTACCGTAGCGTGCGGGGAGTACACTGGCCCTGTGATTGATGTGATGTGATGATTGATTACCTTGATACCTCACATATGTGTTTTGATTACTGCTCATTGTATATATGTGTATGTATGATTTTGTACTTGTGGCGTGATACATATCCCAACATGTATAGATTAGGTATCATCCGTACTCACTGAGTTTCGCGACTCATAGTTTTAAACATTCCAGATTCATTTGACTGTAATCACCTCGATTAGCGTGCCAGCGTGGGAGTCGACAACAGCGGACTTGATGGATGTACGGGCATTTCTCTTTTGTACTTTACCCGATTGTATTCTAGAGTAGCTTCCTTGTACTCTCAGACAGGATCCCGGGTGATTTTTGGATGTTATATTATTGCACCTTGTGTATGTTTTATATATTTGGAGTTCGACTGATTTTGTTGAGGCTTACTGGGGTCGGTGGATCCCAGTGCCGGTCACGGGCCCGGGGTTCGGGGCGTGACAATATTACCTCTGAAGTTTTTTTAAAAATTTTTCAATTAAATTCTATAATTTTGAATATATTAATAATATATATAATCATTAATTTAACAAAATATTATTAAAATTTAAATTTGGATTCTTAACATATTGTATTATTTAATTTTATATCCAATACATTTATTTCTTGTCACGATTCGATCCGGAGCTCATGACCGGTACTAAAGTCTACCAACTTCAACAAGTCTCACAACACCAAATCATACTAAAATACTCATCTCATCAAATAAATATAAACCTATACACACCATTCAGTACACAACAACTAGGACCAATCAAGAGTATAAAAATAGTTACTATAAAGTACAAAACAATAGATATACAAAAAGAAATGCATGTGCATCAAATTGTCGACTGATCCACATTAAGACTCTGACACACCAACCGAGACGGGAATTGCAACCCAATCTGAAATATTTATAAAATGTGAGTCATAAAACTCATGAGTACAGATAATACCTAGGTTATATACGTCAGGATATGTATCATATCACAAAATCCAAAACCATACATACATACATACATACATATATATATGTATATAATGAGTAATAATACATCAAAACATATATGTGAGGTATCAACATAACCAACTATCAGATCATAACACTAGGTTAGGGTACTCCTCGCACGTTACGGTAGCGCATCGTCCGTTGGTTGAGCTCTTGTCATTCCAATCTCATCCCATCACTGGGCCCAAGGCACTCCTTACACGCTACAGGCTATCGTCCATCAATTGAGCCTACCGTCCCAGACACATCATAACAATGCACATCATATCCGCTGTTGCCTACGGCCCCTACAACCTCACATGGGACTCGGGCCGACTCACCACTGGACGTTACGAATCACCATACTCTAACCGAGTTCGTAACATCCCTCAAATCACATCACACAATACCATCCTCACGTATAAGTCAAAAACAAGTATACATATGCATATACAATTCACATCTCGAAAACTAGTATCATCGTATTAACATAACTCACTGATAGTTTATAAATCACATAACACATATCTCAAGTGTAACATATAACCAAAATACAGTTTTCGAAACCATGTAATCATCATGCCAGAAAATACAATACGAAAAACACATATATAGGAAGGGCATCATCACTCACTGTACACGAGCTGAATCAAAAAGAAAGTCCCGATCACCCTCATCCAACTCACTAGCCTGTACGCGCTTTCACCGACGTATCTGTAATCAAAACTACACAAAACCATCACCATCACCAAAATCAGCATAAGAAACGGGTTCGATAGCCTAAAACCGAGCTCAAATCTTATCCAGGCACCCTAGAACACATCCCGAGGCACCACTGCCCATCATTAGGACCCACACGAGTCACTAACACTCATCAATTTTACTCAACAATGCTCAAACAAATAGAGAACCAGATTCCAATACCCTCGAACCACGGTGAACCATCTTCCAAAACCCTTGAACCAACCTTACTCGGTCTAAAACTACCTCAAACCAATCTAAATTGACCACAAAACCCTTAAAATCAGATTCAGAAACCTCAAAAATCCTATGAACTGATCTAAAACGGTCAAAAACTACCTAATACAAGGCTAAATCGGCCACATAAACCCCTAAATTGGGTTAGTTTAACCAAAACACCAAATTTTAAGTCGAATCAAACCTCCAAACCCACTTAGTCCAATAGATCTTTTTTATTTTGAATCTAGAACCGATTCAACTTCCCAAAATCAAGTCAAAAAAATCACTGAATCGGGCAGTCAAACCCACTAGCGGGTTCAGTCAAACCCTTTTTTTTCTTGCTTATTGGCTCGACTCTATGGCTTAGCTTGGCGGCTCGGCTTGGCTCACTGGCTTAACCCACTAGCTCGGCCTAGTCCACTCAAGCCCCTCTTTCTAGCCCAACCCAACCAGGTCTGGGCCTAAATCGGCTCAACCTAGCCCAAGCCCAATGTCCCGAGTCCGGACCCAACCCGGTCCAACTCGCACGAACCTAGATCACCATCCGACTTCATCCTTTCTGCCCGGTTCCCTGCATACAATTTGAAACACCTATAACTCCAAAACTCAAAAGAAAACATTGAAAAATCACTCACCTGGAACTATTGATGCCTAAAAATCCTAAACCTGGATCAAGTGAGTCTCACTAAGTCCTTCCATCGAAAAAAATAAGCCGTCCAAAAGCCCAAAAGCCAGAAAAGCTAGTTGGCCCTTTGTGCCCTCCGTCGGCCAAAAAGCTTCTAGATTTCTCACAATCCTTCACTCGATCTCTAAACTTGGTTGAGGGGTTTGGTTTGTTTCTCTTAAATGCACGAAATGCCTTGATTTTCCATGGAAATCATCACCAAATTTGTGCAAATCATGGCTTGGATAGTTCGATCCACTATTAGACTAAACCTGTCAGGCCCAATTTCACTAACTCTCAAACTTTTATTTCCTTCAATTTTACCCCTAGCAAACTTCTAATTGAGTCCCTGGCCTTTACTATGTTTCTATTTTGACCCCCACACTCCCTAATTTTACAATTAAACTCCTAGATCTCAAAATCTTTGCAACTAAACCCCTTCAAGAATTCAAATCAGTCACAAAACTTCAATTCTTATCAATTAAACCCCCCAATCATGATTACTTAACTAATTTCCCAAACACAATAAATTAGGGTCATTATATTTTTAAATATAGATATTTGTAATAAAATCTAATTTATAAAATATTTTAATAAATTTTGAATCCTAAAATTTAGATCAAATTTAAATTGAATTCACACTAAAATTCACCCAATTGACAAGTATATTATAACGTATATTTTATATTTATTAAGAATTATATATATCCCTCTTTAAAAATATAACTTTAATATATAATATTTAACAAAATTCTTGGAAAAAATTAACAAAATTATTCCATCCGGACGCGTGTCTCTAGTTGGTTAACCCGTAGATCATTTTTCTGCAGGGAATTTCAATATTTTTATTTTGTATTACTACTAGCAATCTAAGAATAATAATAAAAAAAAAATACACAAAAGAATTCGAATACTTTTAATATAGACTAGCAGTTGTTCAGTCAAAATAGACCTCACAATTCCCGTTATCCTTTCTCTGTCCCCGTTCGTAGCCATTAAAACTTGAACCACCGTAAGACTGAGATGGGGAGCGACGGCGCCGGAGAAGATTCCCACCCCGAGCACGCTGTCCAGATCTGGGAAGTAAAGCCGGACCGGCTCGCCGCGATGCATGAGAAAATCTCAGCCACGCCGAAGATGCTGAGCAAGTGGGCCGGCCACCCCTCGTGCTCCATCTTCCGTGTTCCACAGAGCCTGATCAACATCAACGGCCGGTCCTATCACCCGCACATCGTTTCCATCGGCCCCTACCACCACGGCCAGCCCCACCTCCAGATGATCCAGGAGCACAAGTGGCTGTTCCTCGCCGCGCTATTACGTCGAACACAGGGCAGGGGTTTAGAACTTGAAGACTATTTGAAGGCCATTTACCCTCTGGAGCCCGAGGTCAGAGAGTGCTATTCGGAAATTATCCATCTAACCGCCGATGAGTTCACCGAGCTGCTCGTCCTCGACGGCTGCTTCATTATTGAGTTGTTTCGGAAGTACGGAAAAGTGGTTCCGGTCGAACCCGGCGACCCATTGACTTCCATGTCCTGGGTATATTCGTTTTTCTTGAGGGACTTGATTCGGATCGAGAACCAGATTCCGTATTTTATTCTGCAGGTAGAGCTACCGATTAATGTTTTCAACAGTATAATTTGTTTCTAATTCAACTTCGAATTTACTTGAACTAATGTTGTATACGACGGTCCATGTTATCGCCTCTGTCTATAGGAACTGTTCGATTTAACAAGAATGCCAGGGGAAGAGTCCGGCCCATCCCTGTCGGACCTCGCGCTCGGCTTCTTCAACAACACCCTGCAGAGGCCGGATGAAGTGATCGAAAAATATCGTCACCTCGACGCCCGGCATCTCCTCGACTTCCTCCGCTCGTCCTTCATCCCCCTGGACCAGCCGGAACCGAGCAAATCGGGGTCGACCCGGGTGATCCAATGCATCTCGAAGCTCCGGCGAGCAGGGATAGAGCTCAAGCCCAACAAAGCCGAGAGCTTCCTGACAGTCCGATTCCGGCGCGGCGTGATCGAGATGCCCACGGTGTCCTTGGACGACTTCTCGAGTTGCTTCATGATCAATTGCGTCGCGTACGAGCAGTGCCGGAAGAATTGCTCGACCCACTTCACGACCTACGCGACGCTGATGGATTGCCTCATCAACACGGCCAGGGACGTGGAATACCTGTCAGACTGTTCGATTATCGAGAACTACTTCGGCACCGACGCAGAGGTGGCTCGCTTCATCAACAATCTGGGGAAAGACGTGACATTCGACATCGATAAGTGCTATTTAGCGAGATTGTTTGACGAAGTGAACGGGTATTACAAGAACGGGTGGCATGTGCAGTGGGCGGGGTTCAGGTACAGATATTTTCGGAGTCCCTGGTCGTTCATCTCTGCTTTAGCGGCGTTTGTTCTGCTGGTGCTTTCGGTGTTGCAGACATACTACACCATGATTGGGTATCTTCGTCCTGGTCGCTCAGGAAACTAATCTTCATTTATTATTTAGTTTAAAATTTTTAGTGGCTATACGTACATAACATGTTATGCACATAAAAGAGGATTAGAGTTAACCCTGTATTTATTATTTTGTAATTAAATATGATAATTTTTGCAAACGAAATTTCAACGATTCAACTCATATATTGACCTGAAACTGGTAGTTGGGAATTGTCTCCATTTTGTACAACTAGTGGTTGCATTTGAAATGTAGATGGTCTTACTCTTTTGCATTTTTGAGGGAGCTTGGGCTTGTTTGTGTTGGGAGAGTTAGAATCTGACTGATTCTTGCACAGGGCTTTTAGCTTGAGAGACCCAAAACTAGTTTTTACAATAAAAATTAAACATTTTTTAAAATTTAAAATAATATTTAGCAACTTGATTTTTTTAAAAATTATATAATTGACTTGATAGTTTAATGATATTAAAATTTATTAAATCAGTATCAAATGTTATTGATAGTACTGATATTAATTTAATAAATATTAAAATTACTGAATTAGTGAATAGGCACTTAACATCAAATTCCAAAATTGCTAATAAAATGGCCTTTTAACAAGAAGACACAAAGGTAGTCACAGCATTAGGTTGATTCTCTGAGCCGTTTCCTCGGTTCAGTTCAGGTAAATCATCACTGTGAAAAAGCTATTCACTCCGAAATTAATTACCATATTGCAGAGCCATTATTTTGATAAAGAAAATTTGTATGCAGATGAAATACATCAAATACTGGTGAGGACAGCGAGAAGTTTAGGGTATTTGATCTGTACCCGTGCCAAAGCTTAATCCAAGCGTGTTCAGAGGTTTATTGGGGTAAATTACACTCACATTTTATATTTTGATTCAGATGTCATTTTATGTAGTAAGCTTCAAACTTTAATAGTAAAATCAATATTCTATTTACTATTTAACTCTCAATTAAGTGCTACCCACATAATTTATACTACTCATAGAAAGTATAGGGTTTATATTTAGTTTTGAAAACAAAAATAAACCAATTTTGATTGGACCCACTTTTATTTTGAGTAAAAAGTAATTAAACTTAATGGGAATTATCAGGAAAGAGATTTGCAGGGAACTTTTATCATGTCAAATTGGGCGCATTTAGATATATATTTAGATAATATATAATACAATAGAATTTTATCATGCCAAATTAGGCATGTTTAAATATATACTTAGATAATATATAATACATTAGGATTTTATTAAGAGAATAAAAATAAAAATTTTGAAAAAATGTATTTGGTAAATGTTTTGAAATAGAAAACCTCATTTGGTACAAAATTAAGATTTTATAAAATAAAGTAATATAGATTACCATTTCATCACTTGGTTTTATCGTTGTTATAGCACCCTTTATTTATTTTAGTAAATAAAAAAATATTTTTATATTAAAAATTATAAATATTTATAATTAAAAATTACATTACATGTATATTATTATTATATAATAAATTATATACTATACTATGTTATATATATATATTATGTTATGTATATTATATAATTTATTATATATAATTTTGTGTATATATATAAAGTAAAATTTAATATTTTGATGTTAAAATATAAAATTTTAAATCTTTTAACTTTTTAATATGTTCATAATATATTAAATTTTTTTAATTTTTATATCTTTTAATAAAAGTATTTTTGTATTTAAATAATATTTTTATTTTCCTTCATTCTCCTATTCTAATAAATTAAATAAATGATAAAATAAAAATTTTTATTCTATTTATGTGTACCAATCATGTTTAAAATAATTTTATTCAATTCATTCCTATTCCTACTTTTCTTTTTATTCTATAAAAAATAATGTTATCATATTATATGTTATTTTAATATTATTTAAATGTGTAAAATAATTTAATAAATATTAAGTGACTATTTTACTGTAATTTATATTGATTAAACTGTCAAATTGTCTATTAATTTTTAAACTGGCTTATTTGCTAATGAGTTGTGTCGCTTTCACCCGTCCTTAATTTTAAATACAGACCTAAAATTGCAGCTGACTGTTGAAGATATTATGAAGCCACCAAAATTCAAAATGGATGGGGTGTCCTCTGGATTACCGAGCTGGCTAGCCGACAATATCTGAATTTTCTTTTTTGATTTTTGACAGTGACATAATTAATGGCGACTCATATTTAGAGCATTCAAGGTGATGTGTTGGCCTGTCTTTTCTAATAATAAATGAATAAATAAAGTATAAACCAAGGGCAACCCACTCAATTTCCAACTTTATTTTCTCCTTCACCTTAAAATAGCGGCAAAGCAAGTTGAAGCTGGAAGGCGGTGCTTGCAACCGCTCATTGGGTAGTGCTTATGCACTTTTCAAGGTACAAAATTATTTCTGCATTGTTTGGAATGGTAGTTTTAGCTTTTGGTCGTTTAAATTAAGTAAAATAAAGTAAAAATTTTTAAAATTGAGGTTGGGATACTTTTGTTTTTAATGATAAATTTATAATTAAATAAAAATTATTTTATAATTATTTATACATTTTTGCCCTATAATATTTTTCTTAATTCCGGCTTTACTTTCTTTAGACTACCTCTCTCTCCCGTCCAGATTCCTTCCAGCTCCTCCCAAACCCTCCTCCGGCCCAGGTGTGGGCATCTCTCTCACCAGCAATGATAGGTAGTGGCGATCAGGAGGGGGCCGTCACCGTTGCGCGCAGCGACTGAGAGGTCCCCGGTCGCCGTTACGTGCAGTGACAGGGCCTCGTTGTTGCTGCGCGCGGTAACGAGGAGGGCCCCCATCGCCGCTGCGTGTGGCGATAAGGAGCCCTGTCGCCGCACGTAGCGACCACCGATCGGAGGGGCGGCGGGCCAGCAGGAAAGGAGAGATGAGAGAAAAAAAAAGAAAAATGGTAAATAATAGAAAAAAATAAAATAAAAGAATTATATATAAGGGTAAAATGGTCTTTTTATTCTAAAAATTTCTTTACAATCACTTCATAAAATTATATTCCAAACACTTTTTTACTAATTTCAAGTACTTTTTTTTTTTTATACATTTTACAAACATCCCCTACTTTTGATCATAATCTGATTTTACTCACTTTTACTTAAAGCACCAACTTCTTAACAAGTAAAAGCATTTGCAAATAGCCCATAAGTCAAGGGAGTAGAGCCCAGCTAAGTGTTTTCGTGTAATTGGTGTAGATGACATGTGTAACACGAATGGGTGAGCATAAAACTGCTCAACCCAATCCGTTCATCCGCAGAGCCTGAACCCGCCCCTACTCATCATTTTAATTTAATATTTTTCTTAAACAATTTATAATTTTACAATTCGTTCATTAATTTAAAAAATCTGCTGTCACCCCACTTATTTGCTAATATATATTTATATATATAACATTTATTTATTTTATTTATTCACTATTATTATTTAGTCTCTCTCAATTCTGGTTCAAAGTGTTAAAAGTTGGAAAAGAAAATTTTTCATTGAGAGAAAATCCTTAGTATTAAAAGTAATAAAATAATAGTTTAAAAATTTTTAAAATAAGAAAATTCCTTATTCTGTTTAAAATATAAATACAATAAACTAAAATAAGAATATAACGAATGATATACTTGTTCATTGTTAGAAAAATATTATAGCAATAATATACTTGTTGTGGATATCTGCAATGTCTTTTTGTATTAGAAGTGATTATACAAATATACTTAAAGAATGCATAATTAAGCTTTTCTTTTGGTTTTTTCACTTTATGTGGGAATTTTTTTTGGCTTAATTAATATTTTCTTTTAGTTTAGCTTAATTGCAACAATTTCTTTTTTTTTGTTAACTTAATTAAGGATATTAATTGGAAGTGATTACACAGATTTTACTTTCATTTTCTTTTGATTTGAATTGATTTTATGATGCAAATGTCTTATTTTTACATTATTTGATGCTTAACTCTTGAATGTAGTAGTAGTACGAGGTATAAAATTATATTAGTTTTTATTAGATTTATTTCTTTTAAATTATATTTTTATTAAGTTTTATCTATAGTGCACTAACCTGCCACAATAATCCACATATATCTGACCAAACTAAACCACACAGTTTCAAATGATAATAAGGAAGGTCTATTTTTTTGCTACCCGCACATATCAAGTTAAGTTGATTTTTTAATATGAACCTGCTCAACCCTCCCCCCCCCCCCCCCCCAATGCTCATCCATACTTAGGCCTATACATGGGTCTTTGTACCTGTATTTGATATTAAATTCTGACTCTCTAAATTAGTAATTTTAACAATTGTTATATTTATATCAAATATTAATTCTAGTATTGATATGATCTCTAATCCAATAAATCAGTACCTTGTATTAAATAAACCAGGCTCGTGGATAAATTGACTTCCCCATCAATAGTAACTTCTAATTAACAAAGAACAAAAGCAACTATTGACAATTATAAAGTAGCTTGTTTTAACCCTATTAAATCAGCTTAGAAGATTAGGAAGGAAAATTGGTGATGTCCTGGATGTTGACGTTCCAGAATTGGGAGGGAAGGTAGGAAGATGTATTAGAATAATGGTGGACTTTTAATGTTTCTTTACCATTAAGAAGGGTAATGAATGCTCTATTAGATCATTAGATCATAATGATGTGTGCAGGATAGAGTTCAGGTATGAAAGATTAGTATTTTACTCATACCCGACATATACTTATATATTTTACTTTATTATAACCAGGTATGAATACTAAAAAAATGAGAATTAGGATGAGTTTGTTGATTTTATGGAAATATTTTTGGAGTACGAAGATAGGAACAGGAACAGGAAATATATAATATTTAGCTCATTCTATATTTGGTATAATATATTATATATTATAATTATATAATATAAAGCTCACCCCCTATTTGGTATAATATATTACATGTATTATATATTAAAAATGCATTTAAAAACAAAGTACTAAAATTATATATTCAAAAACTAAATATATTAATAAATTATTTAATATATTATAAAAATATAAATTTTTTAAAAAATTAATTATATTTGAATAGGTATACAAGTATGGTAATAGGTATAATTTTCTTATCTGATAGAAATAGGATCAGGTACAAGAACGTGATTTAAAATTAATAACATGTTGGATCTAGAAATGGGTACAAGGACAGATTTTGCAGCAGGATATAGGAAATGGATGCATTATTAACCGCCCATACCTGTCCCGTTGCCGTTCTTAAAGATTTCCCAAGTTCAGTAAAAAGTTTGGAGTATCAAAATGGGGATTGGTTAAAAGCCACTCTCTTGAAGCAAAATAAAGGATTGAGGGGAAAATATAGTCATAAACAGGAGATGGTTGAGGGAAGAGTCTCTGATGCTAAAGAGGAAGTCAAGAAACAGAAAATAGTTGCAGTAACAAAGAAGCAAAGAAAATATAGTAGATTCAGATAATAAAGAGGAAAGCATGGACAGATGCGAAGGACAAAGACATAGCAAAGGATCACGTGGAGGTTGATTTGGACAATTCAATTGAGCACGGGTCTTATGTGGCAAGGGTTGTAATAGCTGAAGATCAAGTGGCTGAATTTGTTGGAAGCAAGGGAGAAAAGTTGAGAAGATGTTCAGGTTGCAGGGGCTTGAAGCAATTGGTTAAAGGACTATATTACCACATGAATACGGCGGCGGCGGGGGGAGGGGGCGGCAAAAGGGAGAGGGAAGTTCTTCTGTCTAATCATTCTCGCACCTCTGTTCTGTAATTGCTCGGTTTTGTGCTAGAATGTCACAGGCTGAAAATTAAATCTGTAACTAATGTTAGGATTAGAATAAATTATAATCTAATAAGGTCAATAGAAATCTGTAACTAATGTTAGGATTAGAATAAATTCTAATCTAATAAGGTCAATAGAAAATTCAAAAATTTAACTGAACAAAAAATTTGATGTAAAACTGAACAAAATATATTTCTAATGATAGTAATTGATCTATTAACATATTGTAAAAAAACCTGTTTATAATTAAATAGAGCCTTTAAAAATCCAAGAAATACAAAATTTGATAGAACCATAATAATTAACTATTTCAATTCAAAAGCTAAAGATAGCAGAAAACCATAGACTTCTCTCAAACAGCAAGATCTGTTAGACTAATAAATTATGAATCTAGAAAAATAAGGGTGAGTTTATCAATTCAGTGAATAATAATATGTATTCATAAAAACAAAGGATATGTATTCATATATAATAGATAATTTATTGAAGGCAGATTTTAAAAATATTCATAATTTAGGAAGCTCGTAATTTAGAATATAACAGATATCAGAAAACAGGATAGTGACCCTTAGTCTGCTGGAAATTAGGACAGCGACATCTCATTCTATTGATAAGCAGGACGGCAACATCTTAATCTGTCAATAATCAGCACGACGACATCTCAATCTGCTGATACTCAAGACAGCAACTCTTAATTTGCTAGAATACAAATATATAAGTTAGAGTACTCAGTCTAATTCCTACTATTATTAGATACAGTGTTCTAAAATCTGTCTAATCATTCTCCCTTCTTTGTCATGTAATTGCTCAGTTTTGTTCTAGAATGTCACAGGCTAAAAATTAAATTCGTGCGTAATGCTAAGATTAGAATAAATTCTAACCTCATAAGGTTAACAGAAAATTCAGAAATTTAGCTGAACAAAAAATTTGATGTAAAACTAAACAAAATGTATTTCTAATGATAATAACAAATCTACTAACATATCATAGAAAAACCTGTTTATAATTAAATGGAGTTTTTAAAAACCCAGGAATACAAAGTTTGATAGAACCATAATAATTAACTATTTCAATTCAAAAGTTAAAGATAGCAGAAAATCATAAACTTCTCTCAAACAGCAAGATCTATCAGGCTAATAAATTATGAATCTAGAAAAATAAGGGTAAGTTTACCAACTCAGTGAATAATAATATGTATTCATAAAAACAAAGGATATGTATTCATATATAATAGATAATTTATTGAAAACAAATTTTAAAAATATTCATAATTTAGGAAACTCGTAATTTAGAATATAACAGATATCAAAAAATAGGATATTGACTCTTAGTTTGCTGGAAATCAGGATAGCGACATTTCAGTCTACTAATAAGCAGGACGGCAACATCTTAATTTGTCAATAATCAACACGACGACATCTCAGTTTACTGATACTGAGGATAACAACTCTTAATTTTCCAGAATACAAATATATAAGTTAGTGTACTCAGTCTAATTCCTACTGTTATTAGATATAGTGTTCTAAAATATGAAACTTTCTTAAAACATTTTTTTTTCAAGAAATAATAGATAGTTTAACAAATTTTTTTTTTCTGTTTGTAGATATGAACAAAATTAAACTCAAATAAAAAATAGTTCTTCCAAAATAATTTCAAAAATTACATATACGTCCTTGTTATGCTTTTATAATAATAGAAATTGGACACATTATGAAATATTAGAATTTATAATAAATATAAAAAACAGTAAATGCTTATAAATATACATTATTATTCGTAAAAATGACAAAAATCAATAAAACTGATCCTCGTTGACATGGGCTCGATGAGAATCATACGAATAATCTAAAATCATAAAAATAATAAAATATCTCATTTTAGGTTTTTGATGTATCTAAAATTGAATAAATACATTTTCCTAATTAAGAACCCGAATAAAATTCTAGATTCTCGTTCCCGAACATATTCCAAGGCTTATAAAGTCTTTAATCAGTCATGAACTGAATATCAAAGTGATGAACTAATCTCATAAAATATAAATCTAGTTTGTTAAACCTTAAATTTACCAATTAAAGTACCGAACTAGTTATAAATCGACTATTAGAAGGTTGAACAGGCTATGAATTGGCCATTCAAAGGTTGAATTGACGATGAACTGACCCTTAAGTAATTGAATCGACTGTAAACCAACCTCTATTATACTGAATCGATCTTCAACTGGTTTTAAAAACAAGAAATAAATAAAATTTAAGCATCTTAATCAGCAAATCTTTTTTAAAAAAATTTAAGTTGGTTGAAAAATATAAAATAAATAAATAAAATAAATCATGGAAGCCATAATAATAATAGATAAAATTAACAAAAAAGTATTACACGTGGCAGGAGTTTTGAATTTGAGGTGGCTGGCGACAATTCCAGTCTTCTAGCAAATATCTTCTTACTTCTTGAATATTAATTAATTAAGGATGAAGGAAGAGATTATCGGTTTGGAAATATCAGCATGTCTAGAAAACGAATTACCATTCTTTTATTATTAAGTAATTAGATAATATGACTAAAAATATTAAATAATAAATAAATAAACTGCAATAGCTTACAAATAACTAATAAACTAACATGCCATTTAACAAAATAAAAAATAAAAAAGTTAATGCTACGTTTGGGAGTAACGCAGAGTTTGAAAGATCATATAATTAAGGTATTGGCAAAATAATATTTTATATATTTATACTTTAGAATTTTGAAGTCCAGAAAGGGAAAAAGTGTAAAACTTAATTGTTAAAGTAATAATTAAAAGATTATTTATTTTGGGTCCTTCGCACTACCATTCCTGATGACTTTGAAATTTTCCAATTTAGTTTTCTCATGTCCTTTTTTTTTTCTTTGTTTTTTCTATGTCTTGACATTGGACAAAATTAAAATCCAAAAGACGAAAATGAAACACATTTGTTCAACTAATGTTTTAAAGCTCACCTAATTTAATAACTAATAGTAACTGCTAAATATCAATTTATATTTAACACCAGGAAATTGATATCTATTTAACATAAAAAAGTTCAGAAAAACAGCTTCCAGGTTACCTTTTTTTTTTTTTTTTGCCCATAAAAATAAAACAAGTCAAGAATAAATAAATATACGATGGTGTTTGGTATAAAAAATTTTACAGTTTAAGAGTTTATTTTATGTTACAAAACAGAGTTTCAAGAATTTTAAGGATTTAAAAATTTAAACCCAAAATCACGTGAATTAATGAAACACACCCATCCCCAACAGTGGCGTAACCTACCAATTGAAAAGTATAAAAGGGAAAGAAAAAAAAGAAAGAGAGAAAGAGAAGGTCTCCAAGACCGAAAAGAAAAAGCTCTCTTAGACCGAAGTGCCGTCGAAGCTGCGTCACATCTCACACACCAACCAACCACACAAACACCAAGCACTGCTGCCGCGTCCCCAAACCGCGGCACATTGGCCACGATTTTTGCTTTTATGGTTTTTCTCAAAAACTATCACGACCCAAAATCAGATACGTGATCGGTGCAAAAATCAGAATAAATTCTAACTCACGCAAGTCTAACAGAAATACTGAATCTAACTAAAAAATAGAAAGTCTAATATAATTCAAATAAAATTCAAACCGCGCTAACTGAAATATCAAACACAAAGCAGAATCCCGTCTGTAGTCAAATGGAGCACACTAAAATTCCAGGAATACAAAGTCTGATAAAACTGAATAACTAACTCTGAACAGAAAATCTAAACAAAATAGCTGATGCCACAGACTCCTCTCAGCAAGTAGGATCCACTAGATCAGCGTACTCAGAATCTGGAAAAAAAATAAGAGTGAGTCTATCGACCTAGTGAATAATAATCTGCATTTACAAGATCAAAGGACATGCATATAGTTATAACAGGTAATTTTCTAAAACATATTTATTTTTCAAACACTTTCCATCATTTAGGGAGTTCGTAATTCTGAATATAATATATATTGAGAAACTGAACGGCGACGCACAGTCAGCCGATAACTAAGGCAGCGACACACAGTCAGCTGATAATCAAAGCAGCGACACGCAGCTAGCTGGAAATGGCAAAAATGCCCGGGTAACCAAAATGGCAACATATGCCCTGATAACTGAATGGCAACATATGCCCTGAATAACAGAATGACAACATATGCCCTGAAAACTGAAATGACAACACATGCCCTGATAACTGAATGACAACATATGTCCTGAATAACAAAATGGCAACATATGCCATGAAATGTCTAGCACTGTCACCCCTGCTAGATGGGGACCTGTACAGGATGCAAATCATGCTAACGTATACTGCCGTCAGCTGTAGTGTTCAACATCCGAAACTCCCTCAGAATAAATGTTTTTCAGATTTAACAGAACAATTTACTGAATAATTCTATGTACTGATATAAAACTGAGTCAGACATAATGACAGATAAGTTTCCAAAATAAATTCAGAAATTACATGCATGTCCCTTGTCATATAATTTAACAAAGATTTAATCAGATTTGCAGAAAATCAGGTAATAAATAAAAACAGATTTAAATTAAATATGGAAAGTAGAACGGCTCATAAATACACATTACTACTCACAGCGCGATGAAACCGAGAAATCCGACACCTGACGACACAACTTAACCAGAATTGGGCGATCGATCTAGAATCAGGAAATAATAGTATAACTAAATTTATATTTTTGATAATAGCAATGCAAATTTTAAAGTAAACCAAATTTATAGGTTTGCGTGCCCGAGCCCCCTTACTATAACCATTTAAGTCCCGAACTGTCAAATTCTTCACGAACCAAGGATCAATATCTTAAACCATTCCCTTAAAATATTAAACCAATATTTTAAATCTTAATCCATCATTTAATGGAGTGAACCGATAATGAACCGACCATTAGAAACTTAAACCGATAATAAACCAGTCGTTAAGAGAGTGAACCGGCCACAAACTGGACTTAAACCACTAAACTAGTCATATTTTAATTTCCAAAATATTTAAATTACTTGGAACCAGTTTAAAAAGCACTGAACTGGTCTTTAGAGGTTGAACCGGCCGATTTAATGCATTTTTGCCTTGAACCGGCCTTAAAACTTAATTATTTTTGCTGAACCAAAACTTAAATAATTACATTAATTATTTATTTATTTTATTATGCAATGAACTGGAATTAAACCGGTCAAAAACTAGGTGAACCGGCCTGTTTTCCACTGAACCGGTCGATTTTCTATATATTTTAATCAAAAAAAACCTTGAACCAGGGCTAAAATGGTAATTTTGTGCTAAACCAAAATTTCCCTAGTTAGATTAATTTATTAACTTACTAATTTTCCCCTGAACCGGAAGAGAACCAGTTATTTTGAGCTTGAACCGGCCAGCTTCATCTCTGAACCGTTGTTTGCTGTTTTGTTTTTTTTTCTTTATTGTTTTAATTTATTTTTTGTTATGGATCACGGGCTTGGGTTCTGCCCAGGCCCGTCAGTAGCCCAACAGACTAGCCCGTGCACCAGCCCAACAGTCCCTTGGATTTAGCCCAAAACGGAGCCCAAAACCCCTTACCCGATCCAACAGCCCAAAACTGTTGAACCTGGATGCAGTAATTGGATCTCGATTTTTGAAGCTCCTTCAATTCAATCAAAATTCAGTGGACTCACCTAATTTTAGCTTTGCAAACTTGTTCGTCCTAGTCTGGCGACCAGAAAGAACCAGTTAACTGTTGTTGATTTGCCAGAGGAGGAAAGAAATTGAACTCTGTCGGGTTTGATGGATGTCGGGCGTTTCTTCCAAATTTCTCACTCTTAGCAGCTGAACTGGAGAAATTGTTTAAGGGATTGGTCTTCTACACTGTCGTTGTCCTCCTTTTTATAAGAAATTCGAGCAAATCGTAGATGATTTGCTTGGATTTTGGTTTCCAATTTTTCGGACAATCCGAGGGATCTGAATTTGGTATAAATTTTTGGTTATCTTGCAATTTAGTCCTCGGATTTCCAGATTCCACTTGATTTAGTCCCTAACATTTTTGATTTCTTTTCGATTTGATCCCCCCAAATCTTGATACTTTTTGATTTAATTCCTAAAGTTTTTGATTTGTTCGATTTAGTCCTCTAGTTAGTAATTTACGTAAATACCCCTAAGTTAGGGGTATTACAGTTTTACCCCCTTAAAATAAATTTGGTGCTCGAATTAAAATTACAAGAGTAACAGCTAACCTTGTGTCCCAAATAGGTGAGGGTACTTAGCATGCATCGCCTCCTCTGGTTCCCACGTCGCTTCTTCCTTTGTGTGATGTCTCCATAGTACTTTCACGGATGCTATTTCCTTGGTCCTTAGTTTTCTGATTTGCCGATCGATAATGGCAATTGGCCGTTCTTCGTATGATAAATCTGATTCTAGCTCTACTTCCTGCGGTGTCAAAATATGGGAAGGATCTGGCAAGTATTTCCGTAGCATAGACACGTGGAACACTGGATGCATTGTGGAAAACTCGGGTGGTAGAGCTAGTCGATAAGCTACTGCGCCGATACGGTCTAAAATCTCGAATGGGCCAATATAACGCGGGCTAAGCTTCCCTTTCTTCCCAAAGCGCATAACACCTTTCATCGGAGATATTCGTAGAAACACATGCTCCCTTGTTGAGAACTCCAACTCTCGTCGGCGCCGATCTACATAAGCCTTCTGCCAACTTTGAGCGGAGAGTAACCTCTGCCTAATCAACTGAACTTTATCCATAGCCTCTTGTACCAAATTTGGCCCTAATAGCTTTGCTTCTCCTACCTCAAACCATCCGATCGGGGATCTACAATGTAAACCATATAATGCCTTGAAAGGAGCCATCTGAATACTCGACTGGTAACTGTTATTATAAGCAAACTCTATCAATGGTAAATACTGGCTCCAATTACCGTCGAAATCCAAGACACATGCTCGCAACATGTCCTCTAAGATCTGAATAGTCCTTTCAGATTGTTCGTCGGTCTGAGGATGAAAAGCTGTACTAAAATCAAGCCGAGTACCCAAAGACTCGTGAAGAGCTCTCCAAAACTTAGAAGTAAACTGAGATCCTCGATCTGAAATAATAGATACTGGTACTCCATGGAGTCTCACTATCTCATCTATGTATAACTGCACGTACCGGGAAACATCGTAACTGGTCTTTACAGGAAGGAAATGTGCTGACTTAGTTAATCTATCCACAATCACTCAGACAGAATCAAATATTCTAAGGGTCCGTGGCAAACCCGTGACAAAATCCATGGTAATCCGATCCCATTTCCATTTCGGGATCTCTATCTGTTGAAGTAATCCTGCAGGTCGCTGATGCTCAGCCTTAACTTGCTGATAGGTCAAGCATCGAGATACAAAAACTGCTATGTCCCGCTTCATGCCCTCTCACCAATATAACTGCTTGAGATCTTGATACATCTTGGTGGAATCGGGATGAACGGTATACTTAGAATTGTGAGCTTCTTCTAGAATGGCTCTCCTCAAGTCGCCCACATCGGGTACACAAATACGGGTACTACACCTCAGAACTCCCTCTGTGTCAAGTACAAACTCGGCATGCTTCCCTGTCTGGACCTCCTCCTTGATCTTTAACAACTTTGCATCCTTATACTGGTTAATCTTGATGAGCTCAAGTAAGGATGTCTGAGTAGTCATGTGGGCCAATAACATCCCAAATCGGTCTATCTGGAGTCGTATGCCCTCTCCCTCCAGTTCATGTATCTCTTCTATCAACGACCGTCTCACTGGAGTTATATGAGCTAGACTCCCCATGGATTTCCTACTCAATGCATCTGCAACTACATTTGCCTTGCTAGGATGGTATAAGATGGTACAGTCATAATCCTTAAGCAACTCCATCCATCTTCTCTATCGAAGATTCAAATCTTTTTGCGGGAAGATGTACTTCAAGCTCTTATGATCGGTGTAGATCTCGCAAGGCTCCCCATATAAGTAATGCCTCCATGTTTTTAATGCAAACACCACCGCGCCCATCTCTAAATCATGAGTGAGATAGTTCTGCTCATGCTTCTTAAGCTGCCGGGATGCGTACGCTATAACACGATCGTTCTGCATCAGTACGCAACCCAAGCCCACCCTAGAAGTATTGCAATATACTGAGAGTCTGCCTGTCCCAAACGGTAATGCTAAAATGGGTGCTGAAGTCAGGAGACTCTTCAGTGTCTGAAAACTCTCCTCACAATCATCTGACCACAGAAATTTTACCCCCTTTTGGGTCAATTGAGTCAAAGGGGCAGCTAACTTGGAGAAGTCTCTCACAAAACGACGGTAATAGCCAGCTAAGCTAAGGAAACTACGAATCTCGGTCACAGACTTAGGTGTAGGCCACTGCTGTATTGCCTAAACCTTGCTATCATCGACAGTAATGCCTTCCTTTGAGACCATGTGCCCCAAGAAAACCATTCTATCTAGCTAGAACTCGCACTTCGAGAATTTTGCATATAAGCGGTGGTCTCTCAAGGCTTGTAATACTTCTCGCAAGTGCGACTCATGCTCCTCTGTGCTCCTGGAGTACACCAATATGTCGTCAATGAAGACGATCACAAAACGATCAAGGAATGGTCTAAACACACGGTTCATCAGATCCATAAAAGCAGCTGGAGCATTGGTCAAACCAAAGGACATCACCAAAAATTCGTAATAGCTATATCGCGTCCTAAACGCAGTCTTTGGAATATCTTCAGGTCTGATCCTCAGTTGGTGATATCCGGATCGCAAATCAATCTTCGAAAAACACACCGCCCCATGCAACTGATCGAATAAATCGTCTATTCAGGGCAGTGGGTACCTATTACGTACCGTCACCTTGTTAAGCTGCCGATAGTCAATACACAGCCGCATACTACCATCCTTCTTTTTCACGAACAACACTGGAGCACCCCAAGGGGATGTGCTCGGACAAATGAAACCCTTATTCAAAAGGTCTTGCAATTGTACTTTTAATTCTTTCAACTCTGCTGGTGCCATGCGATACGGAGGTATAGAGATCGGCTGTGTGTCTGACACTAGGTCGATGCAGAACTCAATTTCTCTCTCAGGAGGGATACTAGGTAAGTCCTCAGGAAATACATCAGCAAACTCCTTAACAATGGGGACTTTCTCTATGCTCGGCTCTGCCACTCGGGTGTCCTTGATCAAGGCTAAGAATCCCTGACACCTTCTAAATAAAAGGCGCTTTGCCCTCATATAGGATATGACACGAATTGGGGCTAGGCTATAATCGCCATGAAATACCAATGGTGGCTTATCAGGTATCTCGAACCTCACTGTCTTAGTATGGCAATCCAATGTGGCATAACAAGAAGCCAACCAGTCCATGCCCAAGATTACGTCAAAGTCTGAAACATCTAGAACGATCAGGTCTGCCTTGAACTCTCTATCCTTCACTCGGACCAAATAGGATTTATACACCTGTATAACTAAGACAGGCTCCCCTATGGGGGTGGCCACAAAGAAAGGCTGCTCTAAAGGAACAGATGGAGACTCGAATCGAGTAGCAAAAATTGGAGATACATATGAGTGAGTAGATCCGGGATCGAATAACGCACAAGCATCAAAAGAACATATAGTAATCATACCTGTAACTATAGCATTAGATGCCTGAGCATCCTGTCTAGTCAGGGCATATACGCGTGCCTGACCTCTCCCAGCCTGGCCGCATCCTCTGCCTCCAGAACCTCGTCCCTGCGCTCGAGCTGGCTGATCACGATTTGGCTAAACTACTCTATTAGGCTGTTCAGGTGCATGAGTGGCTGGCTGCGAACAGTCTTTAGTCTTATGTCCGATTTTGCCACAATGATAACAAGCTTCACTATCTCTGCGACATTGTCCCTGATGCTTATATCCGCATGTGCCACATGCTGGGGCATCCCTGGTATAAGTAGTGGACCTGTACTGCTCAGACTGCGCCACACCCTTATTCCCTGTAGCTGGTGTAGATATGGCTGCTGATAGTCGTCCCGGGCGTGGTGCCTCAGTCTGCGCATGTCGCTGAGGATTCTGAAATGTGGGACCTTTATATGAACTCTGCCCTCCACTGAAGAATCCTAAGGTCCTAACCTTCTTTTTAGGGTCCCTTGCCATCTTCTGTTCGTTCTCTCGGGCCTCTATAGCTAGGGCAACATCCACTGCCTCAGCATAAGTGTACCTCCCCATCTGTGAAGCCAAGGCCCGAAACAAAGGTGTCACCAGACCTCTAATGAATCTCTTAGCCTTCATAATGTCATTAGGTACCAGGTGCAGAGCATATCGAGTTAAATGATTGAAACGGGCATCATACTCCGGCACCGTCATATCAGCTCCCTATCTGAGGCACTCGAACTCTGCTGCCAGCTGGTCCCTCTTGTTTATTGAGAGGAACTTATTCATGAATGCGCTAACGAACTCCTCCTACGTCATTGGCGCTGCCTCTTTGGGCCTCCCGGATGATGTGGTCTTATACCAGGACCTCGCCAGATCATATAGTCTGCAAGTAGCCAACTCCACGCGCTTCTGACTAGAGCATCTCATCACCTCAAATATGATCTCCATTGAGTCTATAAAATGCTGCGGGTCCTCAATAGGCTTTCTCCTAAAGAAAATGGGTGGCTTGAATTTAAGGAAGTCTATGACCTGGGTATCCAGCTCGGTCTCATGCTGGCGATGCCCTGAGGCCATCTGTGTGATAGCAGTATCGGTATGCACCTCATGTCTCCGCTGAACTGACTCCTGTCCAACCCTTAAGGGGATTTCTCGAGTTCTCTGAATTGAACTCAGTTAGCCAATTGCACCAGCCTCTGGCACTCGTAGACCTGCATCCACTGGGTTCCCAGTCCTCCCCTGGTCCAGTATCCTCGCAATCATGGACATCGTAGCCCGCTGTGTTCCTTGGATGCTAAGTAAGGTCTCAGCTAATCGGTTCAAAGTATCGGCAGGTGGGGCCGTCTCATCAGCCTCTGTTTGTCTGCCTCCACTAGCAATTCTGCCGTGGCCCCTCCCTCTCCCCCTATTTGCACCCCGTCCTCTACCTCGTGCAGGCACGGATGGTTGTCTGTCTAATTGTATCTGTGGAGAGGGCGGCCTGTCTCGTGGTGCCTCGGGAGCAACTGAATTCTCGATATCGAGCTCCCGATCGCGATTTTCGTATGGAGGGTCCATCTATCAAGAGATTTCAAGCAATGTCAGAACGACGGTAAGACTGGAATAACAATCGAATTCAGAGAATAAAAACTCCTAATCGCCTTTCTATGGCGTCTTGATTATGATAGTGGCCGGCTCACCACCATAATCGGAACTCCACAGATGGACGATTGCTCCATTGACCATAGGTAACATAGAGCTCTGATACCAACTTTGTCACGACCCAAAATCGGATATGTGACCGGCGCAAGAGTCAGAATAAATCCCAACCCATGCAAGCCTAACAGAAACACTGAATCTAACTGAAAAACAGAAAGTCTGATATAACTCAAATAAAATTCAAACCGTGCTAACTGAAATATCAAACACAAAGCAGAATCCTATCTGTAGTCAAATGGAGTATACTAAAATTTCAGGAATACAAAGTCTGATAAAACTGAATAACTAACTCTGAACAGAAAAATCTAAACAAAATAGCTGATGCCACGGACTCCTTTCAGTAAGTAGGATCCACTGGATCAGCGTACTCAGAATCTGGAAAAAAAATAAGGGTGAGTCTATCGACCCAGTGAATAATAATCTGCATTTACAAGATCAAAGGACATGCATACAGTTATAACAGGTAATTTTCTAAAACATATTTATTTTTCAAACACTTTCCATCATTTAAGGAGTTCGTAATTCTGAACATAACATATATCGGGAAACTGAACGGTGACACACAGTCAGCCGATAACCAAGGCAATGACACACAGTCAACTGATAATCAAAGTAGCGACACGCAGTCAGCTGGAAATGGCAAAAATGCCCGGGTAACCAAAATGGCAACATATGCCCTGATAACTGAATGACAACATATGCCCTGAATAACAGAATGGCAACATATGCCCTGAAAACTGAAATGACAACACATGCCCTGATAACTGAATAGCAACATATGCCCTGAATAACAGAATGACAACATATGCCCTGAAATGTCTAGCACTGTCACCCCTGCTAGATGGGGACCCATACAGGGTGCAAATCATGCTAACGTATACTGTCGTCAACTACAGTGTTCAAAATTCGAAACTCCCTCAGAATAAATGTTTTCCAGATTTAACAGAACAATTAACTGAATAATTCTATGTACTAATATAAAAGTGAGTCAAATATAAATGACAGATAAGTTTCCAAAACAAATTCAGAAATTACATGCATGTCCCTTGTCATATAATTTAACAAAAATTTAATCAGATTTGCAGAAATTCAGGTAATAAATAAAAACAGATTTAAATTAAATATAGAAAGCAGAACGGCTGATAAATACACATTACTACTCACAGCACGATGAAACCAAGAAATCTGACACCTGACGACACAGCTTAACCAGAATCGGGCGATCGATCTAGAATCAGGAAATAATAGTATAACTAAATTTATATTTTGATAATAACAGTGCAAATTTAAAAGTAAACCAAATTTATAGGTTTGCGTGCCTGAGCCCCCTTACTATAACCATTTAAGTCCCGAACCATCAAATTCTTCACGAACCAAGGATCAATATCTTAAACCATTCCCTTAAAATATTAAACCAGTATTTTAAATCTTAATCCATCATTTAATGGAGTGAACCGATGATAAACCGACCATTAGAAACTTAAACCGATAATAAACTGGTCGTTAAGAGAGTGAACCGGCCACGAACCGGACTTAAACTACTAAACTAGTCATATTTTAATTTCCAAAATATTTAAATTACTTAGAACCAGTTTAAAAAGCACTGAACCGGTCCAAAAGAGCACTGAACCGGTCTTTAGAGGTTGAACCGGCCGGTTTAATGCATTTTTGCCTTGAACCGGCCTTAAAACTTAATTATTTTTGCTGAACCAAAACTTAAATAATTACATTAATTATTTATTTATTTTATTATGCAATGAACCGGAATTAAACCGGTCAAAAACTAGGTGAACCGGCCTGTTTTCCACTGAACCAGCCGGTTTTCTATATATTTTAATTAAAAAAAAACCTTGAACCGGGGCTAAAATGGTAATTTCGTGCTAAACCAAAATTTCCCTAGTTAGATTAATTTATTAACTTGCTAATTTTCCCCTGAACCGGAAGAGAACCGGTTATTTTGAGCTTGAACCGGCCAGCTTCATCTCTGAACCAGTTGTCTGCTGTTTTGTTTTTTTTTTCTTTATTGTTTTAATTTATTTTCTGTTATGGATCACGGGCTTGGGTTCTGCCTAGTCCCGTCAGCAGCCCAACAGACCATCCCGTGCACCAGCCCAACAGTCCCTTGGGTTTGGCCCAAAACGGAGCCCAAAACCCCTTACCCGATCCAACAGCCCGAAACTGTTGAACCCGGATGCAGTAATTAGATCCCGATTTTTGAAGCCCCTTCAATTCAATCAAAATTCAATGGACTCACTTGATTTTAGCTTTGCAAACTTGTTCGTCCTAGTCTGGCGACCGGAAAGAACCAGTTAACTGTTGTTGATTTGCCAGAGGAGGAAAGAAATTGAACTCTATCGGGTTTGATGGACGTCGGGCATTTCTTCCAAATTTCTCACTCTTAGCAGCTGAACTGGAGAAATTGTTTGAGGGATTGGTCTTCTACACTGCCGTCGTCCTCCTTTTTATAAGAAATTCGAGCATATCGTAGATGATTTGTTTGGATTTTGGTTTCCAATTTTTCGGACAATCCGAAGGATCTGGTATAAATTTTTGGTTATCTTGCAATTTAGTCCTCGGATTTCCAGATTCCACTTGATTTAGTCCCTGACGTTTTTGATTTCTTTTCGATTTGATCCCCCCAAATCTTGATACTTTTTGATTTAATTCCTAAAATTTTTGATTTGTTCAATTTAGTCCTCTAGTTAGTAATTTACGTAAATACCCCTAAGTTAGAGGTATTACAAAAACCAAAAGACTCGGTCCTTCCAGATTGTTGGATTACCAGTAACATCCAACTTTGAATTTTACTAGTCAAAAAACCCACAATCGCTTGCCAGCCGGTCGATCTCTTGGGGCTACTTGTATATAAAGCAGGAAGCGAAAATCTTCAAGCCATCAATCCTGTTATATCTTCAACACAGTAACACCCATTTTCGTGTCCTAAAACAAGCATATTTCTTGAAAGCTTTCACATTATGGGTTTAAACGAATACTCTCCAGAATTGCCGAGTTTTCACGAACGGGAAAGACCCATGTCTGGTTACAGTTCCACACAGGTCCCTCAAGAGAGCATGCAAAGGTTGGCAGAAGAACTGGGAGGGGAAGTCGTCGACGAGCTCCTCCTCATTTTGGTGGAGAGTTTGAGAAAAATTAACACCAAAAGCCGCGAGTTTTCGCTCAGAAAGTTCTTCTGCGATCTAGCTCGAGAGACACCATTGAAAGGTTTATTAAAAGAGAGACTGAAAGATGCCAAAGTTGGAGAAGGCATTTCCGAGTTGTTTGGAGAAATTTGGATGCAAACAATCCCGCTGCCACCACTCTTAGAGGTTTACAGAATGATTCTAGTACAATGATTAGCCAAAGTATGCCAGACGGAGATTTCCCTGGCAAGCTTGAACGTTTCTGGATTAGGACGCCGGACTTGGCGGTTGGGGATGAAAAGAAAGGAATCTCTGAATCAAAAACATCCTAATGCCGAACATAGCAAATGATGATGCTAACTTCTTGCACATTCTTTGATTCATTTGAGAATGAACCTGTATGATTCAACAAATGTACAAATTAAGTCAATAATGTGAAGCAATATCACGCAGAATTATTCATTTCTTCCATGTTTAGTAGAATGGTAACTGAGATGAATGTGTGTGATTGCAGAAATTTCCCGCAAGCATTGAAATATTGAAGGTTGCAGAAGTTTTTATGATCCAGTTAATTAACTTGGCCTTTTATTTTTTAATTTTTTTTGAATTACACAGTTTAATAGTATTTTTGCATAATTCTCAACTTAACAGGAACCATATGAAATTTTATATTTGTTGCAATCTGGTGTGGAATCTAATTCAATTGTAACAATGACCTTTAATTTTTTTCTTATGAGATATTTTTTGCTTTAATTCATTACATCTCTTGGTGTCTCTCTCAGAAAAATCTGCCTCTAACATGGTGATTTTCCATAGGCAAGAACAGGAAAAACTCATTCTTACATAATTCTGAATGGATAAGAACAGGCCTCCTGATAAAATATAGGGTGCAAACAAACTTTCAGCTAATTCTAAATCCAGAGGAACCACTTAAATCTGTGTAACAGTTACAATCTTGGATGGAATCGGGTTCAATTTGTCAAGTTTGCAACTAAATTGGGGCAGTTCACATGCATTCACAGATTCAATTATAGAAAGGGGATATTAGCTATAGATTAAGAAAATAAACTGTAGAAGTGTGGCCGTGTCGCTATGAATTCAATTGATTGTCATACATGGCCTTGGCATTTTGCCAGGATCTTTTTGGATTACTTTGCAAAGTTGCTTTTGCCATGGTAGATGCATGCGAGATTGGTAGCGTTTGCTGGCGAAATGAATTAAAAAATCCACTGGATCTTTTTGAGGAAGAAATTTTCTTGGACTGTTAGGTTGGAATCTGGTAATTACATGTCGTTTGATTAGTTGGTTTCCCAGCTAACTTTCATTGTTTCAAGGCTTAAAACTTTAATTTAATCCTTACAATTCCTCTAAAGTCTGCAAAATTGAAAGACTGGTAAGTTTGATTATCCATGTCAGCTGCCAAAAGGGCCTAAGAGCATACCGTGCTGTTTCCTATCGCTTTCATTGTCTTTATCTTTTGTCATTGGCAGCGTCAGAAGCAGGGCATTGGTTGAAAGCTGACATATGAAGTTGTAAATTTTCATTGAATTTCCTAGATCCACGAGTTAGATGATGTGCATAATTTTGGATTGGATTGAAGTTTGAATAACTTGTATTACATGCAGGAAGATTAATCATGATTCTGTTTTTTGATTTCAATATTCATGACTGGAACAGCACTTACTGTTGAAGATGGATGAATTCAAGGCTGGAAGACTAGATTTGGAGGGATTTCATGGAGGAAATAGACAAGGCGTATGGATATTCACATCAACAATAAGATGAATCAAACGAAAAACCAGAAAGCAGAAAGGAAAATTTCTGATAAATGTGATCAGGCCCTTTTGAAGATTGGTGGAAAAGATCATAATACATATCTGATCTCAGGAATCTTAATTAATTTTGACTAGAAGCTGACATATTTGAACCAGCGTCATGCTGATGGCAGGGCAACAGTCAGCCTAACTGATAAAGAATGTTGATTGGAATTAATTGACCTTAATTTGTCAAAGTAAGTGTACGAAACTACCAATCATTGTGCAATCCTATGCATTGCGGCTTTGCCATGCCAATGAATGACATAAAAGCAGTCAATTATGCGCATACCACGTGCGCTGCTAAGCTGGCAAAAATTATGGTGAGAATTCGCAAGTATTTGTCCGAACTTTGATGTTTGAATTTCACATGCTTGATCAAGAACCCATATATGTGTCTAAATCTGACCTCTAGTTCTGACATATATCTGTTTTTCCTGCAGCATCATCTAGTTTTCTCCAACACACAGGTTTTTGAGGTTACCAAGAACCGTGTCAGCCCTAAAGAGAAAAGCAAAATTTCTGGTAACTTTAACTTTTTGTGATTTCAGGTTCATAGTTGACGCAATTGCAACCACAAATAGCAGCCATGTAGAGCTGCCAATGTTCTGCCAAGTTTCAGCACTCCTTGCAATCCAATAAGCCTGTATGCAGTGACGATAGAAATATGGAGTACCATCAGCTGTTGTATGAATTTTACCCTGATGCAACCATAAGAGCACTGAAAAGACCATTGTTGACAGAAGCAGCAGAAGAAGAAGTGGTTAATGAAGTGCTTAGAATCCTGGTTGATTGTTTCAAAGAAATAGGTAGTAAAAGCTGGATGCTTTTGCTCAGGAAGTATTTTTCTGAGCTCGAAGAGGAAATCGCAATGCAAACCTTGATCCTAGAAAGACTAGGAAATTCTCGTGTTCAAGCAATATTGGAGTTGATCTAGAAACTCCCTGAAAGCTTCAGAAGCCATGAAGATCTGGACGCAGAGAGTGCACAAAGCAATTTAAAGTTGGACAATACTACAATACAATCATGCAATCTTCGTGTGGGCAGAGATTCTTTGCAAAAGCTTGAACGCTTCCAAATAAGGACTGTGGATTTTGGTGAAGTTGTGAATGCAGAGGAACATAGACAATGAAAACAATCAAGTAAAAAAGTCAGTCAACTTGACAATTAAGGGAACTTGATTAATTAATAAATGCAATTCCCTAATTGTATGCTTTTAGATCATTCATCTCAGCCAAACATAAATTTCTCTGTATTTCTTTATGTTTTTAATCTCGCACCATTTGATTTTTTGCTGACAAATATAAGTTTATGAAATGCTTTATCTGAGATTACCTCAGTTCCAATACAAGTGTTTAACAACCCAATCCAAATTAATAAACCAGCAAGAAGATGCCGTCATTCATTTTGACATACTGAAACCAAAATCTCTAATGACATGGGATTGAAATATATCAGAAACTTTGTGCAGATAAAGAAAGGAAAACAGACTTCATTCCAACTTTTCTCCTAGCATTGTTTCGATTAATGCTTACTCCAATGTAGGTAGTTTGATAAGGTTCCATATACATAGACTCTTTCCTACAGCTGAATGAGCTAGATGACCTTTAAAGGCAGATCTTAAGTCTAGCAAAGTTAGCACATAATTATATCAGTTTATAGTAAAATAATTTTAATCCTCATTCATTCCCTTTCTTCTTTCCCTTTAATCACAAAAGCCGAAATGAAATAGACAACAATGTTTCCTTCAGAGCTTATGTCACTTCCTTCCCCTTTCAATATATTTCATCAAAATTAAATTATTGAAACATGAATCAAATTTTCCACGCACAAGCAAGTTTGAGCCCGGGGATGACAGTATGAGATTCAGATAGAATCAATATTCTAAACTACTCAAATGGACAGATTTAATCCTCTACTTTAGATTAGCAAGCAGCCCTCTTTTGTATATAAGATTATCTACTGATTCATAAGATTAATTTCTTTTCTATTTTCATTTTCTGCCAGGACGAAAATATTCGTAACCAATTGGCAGCAAGCTAGACTTCATTGCTGAAACATTCTTAAAATGCTGCAAAGCTCCTGGCACATATATTTGTACGAGGGAACATAAAATTCATTTTGTGTTCCATGTGAACAGAAGTCCTCTTAAATCATCCTTGGCTCGCAATAAAGCTGTTGATATATATCAAAATTATTCTTTACAGATTAACAGAATTTCTTTTTCATTCGGAAAAATAAAGAAGGAAAAGAAAATAATTGTAACAGAGGACATTGAATGAGACATTAAAATTTTCATTCAATTTAGTTGTCAAAAGCAAAGAAAGATAGATGTTGTCTGGTAGTTGCATATGTTCATCTGATCATTTTGCCAGCTAACACAAATTCACTTTCACAGTTCTCATTATAACATACAAGGTATAAATGCATTTCAGCCAACAAATGCAGCTGATGCTTATGCCGTTGACATTGTTCGTCAAAATGAGCGTACGCAACTATTATACATGGTTGCCCTGTCCTATGAATTATTTTTTGTTTCAGCGTCACAAAGCATTGCAGCTGAAGTCATCTACGCGCATTGCACACGAACCCTGCTTGCGTGGCAGAAGACTGGACCATAGTGCTGCCAAAAAACAGAACATCAGTACAACCTGGCGCAACTTTTAGATGAGGTGATCTTGGTATGGGACTTGGTCTTGTATGTTAAGATCAGAATTCAGATGTATTTTTCATTAAATTATGTTTGATATTCCACTTCTCCAAGCTTTGTAAAGAACATATATATATATATATATATATCTAAAGCTACCCTCAATATTTGATATAACTACTTTGTACTTGAACAATTTTCCTCAACCCAACCAAAGTTTGTCAACCCTGAAAAGCCAAAAAGCCAAAATTTGTCATTAACTTTTTGCTCTTTTTCTCTGGTGATTTTCTTTCAGTTTTGTAAAGCTTAAAAAAGGGCAAAGCTTGTTTTTGGGTTCAACAGTTGATTCAATTTCAACCATTAATAGCTGTGCAAGCCCACAAAATCATGGATTCAAGGATGCCATACCAATATTTCACAGAATTGCAGCAATTTCCCACACCTGGCGGGCTTCCTGTGTTTAGTCATGATACAAATAAAGATTACGACCATCACTTTGATGGATTCTCCCCCCAGCTTCTCAACAAACCTCGTGTACCCGTGTTGACAGGAGCCGCAGAAGAAGAGGTGGTTAACCAGCTAGTCAGAATCCTTGTAGATTGTTTTGAGCAGATGGGTACCAAAAGCCGTATGATTCTGCTCAGAAAGTTCTTCTTTCAACTCCAGGAGGACATTCCAATTCAAACTTTCATCCTGGAAAAGCTAGGAAATTCTCGTGTTGAAGCCATGCCAAATTTGATCCAGAAACTTCTTCCTGTAATCAGATGCCATGAGGATTTTGATCACAGAACGAGAACACAAGATGGTATGAGGCTCCACCATGTTACCCAGTCGCGCAGCGTTGATGTTGGAGAAGATCCATTGCAGAAGCTGGAGCGCTTCAAAATAAGGACTCTGACTTTTGGAGAAGTTGCCAAGCCAGAGGAAAACAAAAATATTTAACCTGTAAAATAGTGCAGAGAACTATCAAACAATAATATTGCATATATTAATGAAGTTGATGATGCAGGATTACGAATAAAGGCAGCTTAAATTCCATTTGTACGTTCAAATTAATGCCTCAACTTCATGTAAGCTTCATCTTTTATATTCCAATTCTACTCGGTTCCAATTTCAAGATTTATAAGTTAGTCCTTTTTTAATTTAAATTCCATTTTGTTTTTTGGTAGGAAAATATAAATAAAACTGGACTATTTAAATAAACCAAATTCTTTTAAGTTATTATGTTAGAATGATCCGAGATCTAATAGTTCCAAAGGTTTAAACCAAGATTGTTTAATAATCACTCTCAAGAGTTTTGTACTATATAACATTAGACTCAAGAATTAAAATAATATAAGATATCACAATCACGTATCCGTATTTAAATAAAAAAAATAGAAGTAAAACAAATCCGATAATCATTTATTCTATTTGGAACTAACTTTAATAAATATTAAATCTAAATTATTAGGTCAAAATATTTAAATTCAAATTATTAATAATAACTTTCATATATTATATATTGTCACGTTAAAAAATCCATGAAAATATCACAACGAGATGCACTATACTTTTTCCATGTATTTAACAAATCCAGCATATATTAAGAAACTGCAGGGAAATCAATCCACCAGTGCTGACATTTTAATAAAGTTATTTTTACTTGTGAGACAAAATATTTTTTGTTTTATATATTATTTTTGCTTTTTCTGTTTTTTAGTGAATAGAATTCTATTATGTTAAAAAGAATTACAAATGTCAGTCACTACCTAGACCAAGTTTTATTTATTAAGATTCAACAGTTTGCTTTATAGCAAAATTTAACACTTCAAATTGAATACAGTTAAACATGTTCTTAAATTTTAAAATTATGCAAGAGGTTTTGAATTTTAGATAAAAATCAATTTAATTTATTTTTGAACACTTAGATATATTTTTTTTTGTCGAAATTTATGGTATCTAAAGTTTACTGATTCCAATTAATTTGACTCGAATTAGTTAAGATCTCGGTGATAAGTGTATAATGCTAATTACATTTAAATTATTCTCATTTTCACTTGTCAAATACAAATTTAATTAAATTAAATAACACGTAAATAATGAATTTCCTAGTTGTGGAGCTAATATTCCCACAATATCTATGACAATCACTATTTCTAGTGCGAATGCAGCCACACAAGTGTGAATGGCCTAGAGTGAACATATATGGATAACGAATCTAGGACTCTTATGAGGAGGATAAACTAATTATCAAGGATTTGTAGTCCTAGGTCATGAATTTGATTAAGTCAGAACTTGACATTTGAATCTGCATGGACTTAATGTCAAAATTTCAATCAACAGTCCAATAGCCAGTCATCATGAAAGGACTGTGACATCAATAAAATGGTAAAATTTGCAAGAGTCACCGTTGGGTTCAGAGCTAATGTAATATCATCTACCCTTAATAGACTTAAAAGGTTGTAATGATACAACTTTGTGAAGTTTATCCCCTAGAAGGTCAAACTAGAAACCAATAGATTAAGCAGAGCCCTTGAATCGGAGCACTCCACCAGAACAATGCACCATCAAAAACCACCACCCAGAGCCAAAAAGAAGCTAAAAACGGACAAATGCCACCAAATGGGTCTGCCATAAAACAGAGGCTAAAGGTCATAAAAACCAAACCAGAATGGTGGACCAGGCATTTTGATAATGTATATTGTTGGCAGGTTGCAGTGTCTCTAGGTTATTAATGGGTGTATGAATCGTTGTAAGCACTCAGCTTGACGCTTGGATCTGTCTACTGATGTACACATAATGAGATATAAAGTATAAATTTAAAAATAGTATCAAAATTTTCCATGAAGTAGAGAGGTTTTTTTTTTGGACATATATCCATCATGTTTGGTATAGTTGTTTTTTTGCTCTATTTCTGGGATGGGATGCACAATTGTGATGGATTTAAGATTATGACATTAGAACATTCTTGCAATTTGCAAATTTCCTACTTGTTTGGGCGGGTGACAACCTTCAATCTAAATGAAACTCTGTTATTGAATTGTGGATCTTTTTGCAATAAAATATTTTTTGTTTTAATTAAAATGTGCTTGCTGCTTGCTTCTAGGTAAGCTTCCACTTTATGGAATGTGTTTTTCTCTCTAATTAAGGAATATATTCTCTCTTTTTTTAAAAAAAAAAAAAAATTCGATGTTCGAGGAGGTATCATTGACAAAACATTAGAAAACCGGTTTTCTTTTCTATGTTAGATGTTGCCTAGTGTCTGCGGGTTGAGTTACTCAAAGTGCGATCCTTTGGCCGGCAAACAACTTCTTGCTTAATTTTTGGAATTAAATCTTCCAAATCTTATGCTTAATGTATGTAATTGGCCTTTTTGCTTAAATTATAAGTAAATATTTGACTAGAATATCTTATTCATCCACAATTCTAAAACTAACACTTGCTTTTTAGATTCTAAAAGTTAGTTAGATTATATGGAATTCATTTGCTAGAAATGATATGCATATTTTAGTAAATTGGTAGAATATTGAGGTGCTAACAATTTGTTGAATGTAATTCACGTATTTACATAGTATAATTTATTTTTATTTTGTATTCAAATAAATATATAGATTATAGTAGATATACACGTCAAAACAGTTATATGTCAAAGATACTAAAAAGAATTAGTTAGTAGTATCTAATGTGAATTCCTCATATTGACTTTGTTGAATATGACATAAAAATTTTGAAAATTATACCTTGAAATGAATAGATATATTATGGTAATGGACTAATCAACACTGATACTAATCTTAAAGATATTTAAAAAAAAATAGTAGGGGCGTGCAAAACTAAACTAGGGGCGTGCAAAACTAAACTAATTAACTAAATTAAATAAAACTAAACTAAAATTTAAAATTTAGTTTAGCTTTTTAAAATTTAGTTTGGTTTAGTTTAAAAAAATAATTCAAAATTATGGTTTAGTTTGGTCTAGAAACCAAACTTGTCAAAACCTGGAAAGGTGAATCCGTGACCGGCGCTAAGGTTAGGTTAAGACCCAACCCCGCAAGTCTCTCATATCCGGAAATTACTAACTCATGGGAAGCTATTAACACTGAATCAAATCTGAAATACAACTATATATATTAAACCATATCTTTATATTAGAAATCCTGTCTGTGATAATTAAACTAACAAAATAATACATTAGGGAAGAATAATAACTGACTATTACACTAAAAAATTCAATAAGTTGGAACCATGGAATTGGGGTTGACAAATTTCTCTCACGCAGCAGGATTAGTCGGGAGTATAGAACTTGAGTCTTGAAAAATTAAGGGATGAGTTTGACGATCTATTGAATAGTAGCACATATTTATATGATAAGAGACATATATAGTATAGTTTTTTTTTTTTTTTTCATAAAATAGACTTTTTCAACATACACAAGTTATAGTGTTCAAAACAGAAAATAAAATAGAAACAGGATGGCAACCTCAAGGTCTGCTGTAACTTATATAATAAAACTGAATATAAAACAGGACAGCAACCGCATGGTATGCCGTTACTTATATAGCAAGCGAGAATTATGGGCAAGACTTGCAGGCGGGAATACAACCACCGTCCTTACTTATTATCGTTCCCGCTTATCTTTGTTACTCATATAAATAAGCTTATCATGTTAAATTCATGTAGTAGTTTAGCATGAATCAAGAAATAGGCCTTACCACATTAGGCCACGTTAGCTTCACGTGGTAGGCTAGCACTACCCCTACTAGCTAAGTATACAATCATAAAACCATTTTTTAGAATTTAACCAAAACAGTTTATAGGTTTTCAATAGATCGATAATCAAAATCAATAGTTTAGGAAATTTCCAAACAAATCATAAAATAACATATACGTCCCTTGTAAACTTTATAGTAAATTAAATTTTAATTTCGAAATAACTGACTAAACATTTAGCAAATACAGAAAATATCGAATCATATAAATATGTATTACTATTCACAGACATTGGAGAATTACAAAACTTGAGTTTCGGCACTTCAGCTTCACAAGAGTTGATTACTCAATTTAAAAATAACAAAAATTCTTATTTTAGAATATAATTCATCTCCTAATTAACTTAAATTCAAATTCTCATCAAAACCTTACTATTTACTAAGGTTTTCATGTTCAAACTCATATCGGGAATTCTTAAAGTTTCGAACTGATCACATAATTCATATCCTAAGTATTAAATTCTTGAACCGGGCTCATAAAACAATAAACTTGTATAATTATCATTTAAACCAATCATTAAAATGCTAAAGACCGGTCACTAGAAGGTTGAATCAATCATAACATCACTGAACTGGACCTCAAACTCATTGAACCGGCTATGAAACCCAGTGAACTAGCCTTAAATCCACTGAACTAGCCGTAAAATCCACTGAACTAGCCTTAGATTTATTGAACCGGCCATGAAACACATTGAACTAGTCATAAAACTCCTTGAACTGGACTTAAACTCATTAAACTGGCCAAAAAACACATTAAACCAACCATGAAAGTGTTGAACCAGTCACTTAAAACCCTATTCCTTTAATTTTTATGCTGAACCGGCCGGTTTACCTTTGAACCGGCCATGAACCCATTAGGTTATTTTATTATCTTTCTAACCGTACCTTGAACCAGTTGGGAACTAGTTTAGAAGTACTTGAACCAACTCGTTATCCAATTTTCTACTTTTTTTTTCTAATTTATTTATTATTTTTTTAATTTAATGATTCAGATCTAGAATCTGGATCCAGTCCCAGAACCCAAACCTTGATCCCGTAATGGCTTGGTCCACTGGCTACAGCCCATATTAATTTTTCTAGCCCAAGCCCCTCTGGGTTGGCCCAACATGGCCCAATCAAAATAAGTTCAAACCCTAATTGCTACCTGTACCCAACCTGAACCCAGTTGGATTGTGTCTTCTTAACCTGGTTCTTCCATAGCAAAATCGAAACTGAAGATCAAGAGATTACCTGCAAAATTCCGAGAAAATTTGAAATCGAACTTCAAATTGATGTTCAGAATGCATAGATAAAAGTAGTAGTTGATTCCAATCGACCCTTACTCGACTAAATTCGTAGAATTGAGCTTGGATAGCTCAATAATGGTGGACGAATTTTCGAATGGAAAAATAAAATTAAAACAATCTTGGGAAAAGTTTTTGGAAATTGAGTTAGGGCTTTCACTATTTAGCTTTGGTCCACTCACCTTATAATTCCCTCTCTATTCAATTTCAGTTGTAACTGTTCGAATTTTATTTCATTAAGCCTGAATGATCCGTTTCAATAGTTTTTGGGTTTCATTTATGTGATTTTGCAATTTAACCCTCAGACATTTCTTTCACATGAAATCTGGCCCCTGACAACTTTAACATTTTATGTTTGGCCCTTAAAGTTCTGTTTTATTTATATTAACCCTTGAATTTTCCCATCTAAGCCTCCAATCCCTTAATTCTTCCAATTATGCCCCTTAATAATAAATTTTTTACCCAAAATTCGGGGTTTTACAAAATCAAACCATTCTAAATCAAAATCAAAATTTTGAAAATATTAATAGATATACACACATACATATACATATATCTATATAAATATACACTTATACATGTGTGTACACACACATACATATATATGCACTTATAAATTTTATCTACGCATAAAAATATAAATATATACAAGTACATATATTTGTATTATATATATAATACATATATATGTATGCATACATACATATACTCATATATATATATATATGCACACGTACGCATGCATACATACATGTAGATATATATGGATGTATGTAAGTATGTGAGTGTGTGCATGCGCTTTTATGTATAGAGAAAGAGAGAGAGATAGACAAACAGAGAGAGAATGAATCAATTGACACCAATAAAAATGTGAAAACACTTATACCAAATCTTACACCATTGATTTAATAAAAATCAATTAATGAGATTAATTATAATTATTTTTCACTATATTAATATATAATTGCCTTCCACTATATTAATTCATAACCATGCAAGATAAACATAAATTAATATAGTAGAAGACAGTTAATATAATGGAAGACAATTATAATTAGTCTCATATATTAATTTTGATTAAATCAATAGTGTAAGATTTGGTATAAATATTTTACACATACACGGTATTAATTGATTCCTTCTTTATATGCGTGCGTGCGTGCATGTGTGTGTGTACATAAATACGTAGATGCATTTGTGTGTGTATACATAAATATGTAGATGCATTTATGCATTTATGTATGTATGTATACATACATCTATGTATAAATATATGCATCTACGTATTTATAAATATAAAAATATGAATGTGTGTGTCTACATAAATACGTACATGCATTTGTGTGTGTATACATAAATACGTAGATGCATATATTTATGCATTTATGTATGTATGTATACGTACATCACATAATGCATCTACGTATTTATGTATACACACACATTCATATATTATACTTAAACGAATATATATATTTATATAAATACATATAGACGAATATATATATGTTATATATATATGTATGTATATAAATATATAATAATATACATATACACACGCACATACATACACGTGCATATACGTACATGTTTGATAATAAAAAATCAAATAAATAATTTATTTAAATATTTATTAAATAATAATAAATCAAACTTAAAATCAAAGCAAACTAAATCAAACCAAATTGAAATTTTAGGTTTGTTTATAATTAAATTGTTTTGGTTTCTAAAATATTAAAACTAAAAAACCAAAGCTAATTATCAAAAACTAAACCAAATTATGATTTGCACACCCTAAACAACAAGAAAATACCAAGGCAAAGATGAAGACAAAAGCGAAGGGGTAGATGAACGAACACGTTTTATCAACCTTGTGTTGAGTGGCTTTATCTTTATGCCACTAGCTAGCCAATCCCATGGCCATTGGATTTGTGATTACATATTCAGGTTCATTTGTTAGACTGGATAAGATAAAGGTAGATAAATACAAATATATCTCAAATAAATAGTACTTTCTACTATTATTTAGAATTTAGTAGATTGAATACAACTTTGATTTAGTCTAGATATGTACCTAGATACAATGTTTGATAGGGTGTGCATAAAAGTAAGATAAAGTTTTAATTTTATATAAATAACCTTAACATACGAAAAGACCTTTGCATCGTCATATATATTATGTAAATAACCCTTGCACAAGTGAAGAAGGATTCAATTTTAAGGATTTTGTCTAACAGGGTTGCAGGGCATTATTTGGTAATCTTGCATTATATAAAAGTAGGGGCATTTTATTCATCAAATAAGTTAACTAAAGTCCTGGATAAGCATGGAAAATCTTATGTTACCTCCTTCTCCTGTATAAACTATCTAGTTCTAGTAAAATAATTATTGGTATCTAGTTTATCAAATATAAATAAAAGTAGATAAATTATCCTTATCTAACTTTATCTAACCTGCCAAACCAAATGAGTATTAAACATAAAGTATCAAAGAAGACAATGATTTCAATCCACTATGAAATTTGTGACACCATGTAACTTTATGCACAGTGGAATAACCTAGATACCCAATTAACTTTCCATTAATTTGGTAGAGAAATTTTTCATTTTATATATTATTTTTGCATTTTCTATTTTTTAATGAATAAAATTCTATTAAGTTAAAAAGAATTACATATGTTAGTCACTACATAGACTAAGTTTTATTTATTAAGATTCTAGAGTTTGCTTTATAGCAAAGTTCAACAACTAAAAATTGAATACAGCAAAACATTTTCTTAAATCTTAAAATTATGTAAAAGTTGTCTAAATTTTAAATCAAAATTAATTTAATATTACATATATATCTACACACACACACACACACACACACACATATATATTGGTCGAAACTACTAGTATCTAGAAATTTATCAGACTCTAACTAATTTGATTCGAGTTAACAGAGGTCCCATGAGAGGGGTAGAATGCTAGCTATATTTAAAAATATGTTTTTATTCTCATTTTCACTTATTGAATACAGATTAAATTAAATTAAATAATATGTAAATAATGAATTTCCTAGTGGTGGAACTTAAATTTCCACAATATATATAACAATCACTGTTGCTAGTGTGAGTGCAACCACACGATAAAGTTTGAATGGCATAGAGTAAACATATATGGATAACGAAAATGTTTCATAGATTAGGAATTAGAAATCTAAGAAGTGTGTAAGTGTCACCCAACACTCCCTCAGTTTCCAACTATGATCATATAAATTGTCGCACATTATCATTTTGTAATATAAATTCATGATAACTTTATTTTATAAATTTAAAATAAAGTGTTGAAATTTTGAAATTTTTAATTTTTAAATCCTGAAATAAATTAAGTACTAAATTTAAATTTCAAAATGACTAAATAAGTTTAATTGTAAATATTGAATTATATTATAAAACAAATTTAACTTTCTATTTAGTGGGTTTGAAGTTTATAAATTGTCATTATGCTTACCCCCTAATGGCTTTTATGTAAGATTCCAAGCAAGCTCCTGGAGTCGCCTTAAGTGAGTTCACATGCTCCAACTACCATCTATAAGAACTCATCTGCCTACTTCCTCTACAAATATTAGGTCAAATATATTAATTAATAAATCATAGTTCACCATACATAGATCTGCCGTCGGTGCCCCTAAAGCTTTCACTATCGTTGCCCTTGAAGATCTCGATACTTTGCAGATGGTAGATGATTTCATCTTCGCGTGGACATGTGAGGCCTCTGGCGAAGAAGAAAAAGAAGAGGCTAGCTTGGGCCTTTGAAGCAACGGGGAAACTAATAGTTGTCGGCGATGTAGAAGGTCCCATATTATTGGGTAGGAAAATGCAATGGAGCAGACAAGAGAGAGTGATAGAGGGGAGTTTAGGAACTAAAAAAAAGGAGGACAAAAGAGTCAATACCCCTCCCCCTAGCTTTAAAAATCTGCTTTTGCTTTAGATTTTATTAACTTAAAAAAGCCAAAGTATAAGCCAAAAGCAAGGAAGTAAATACTAAAATATCACTTTCCTACGTTAACAAATGCAACAGGTCTTCTAAGAAGTTAACACAAACACCACCTTAAAGGGAATTTAAAAGGTGTTTGGAACAACTTTTTACAAGTGATTTTTTACTTTTCAAAACACTAAATCACTTTTGAGGTGTGTGAATATTGATTATAACTTATTTTTCTCTAAATTTTAGCCGATAAAAATAAACTAAGAATTTTGAGAAGTGGGTATTTCTAATTTTAATAACATTTTTGTAATTAAATAAAAGTTGTTGAATAACAGTTTTTAATGTTTTTATCCTCGAATGTTTATCTTAATTCCTAAACTACTACTACCTTCCCCCCCCCCTCCTCTCTCTCTCTCTCTCTCTCTCTCTCTCTCTCTCTCTCTCTCATGCACACTCACTCTTTCTATTTACTTTTTGCAGCTATCATATCACGGACCAACAACTATTGCTAGTTGATTACCATACCACCGTCATTGGTGCTACCCAACAGGTGACAGCAAGCCATCTCTAATGGCCAATAGCTAACTGTGGACAGAGATGGTGAGTACGTGATGCTGGGTTATGTACATGATGTTGGTTTCTCTCTCTAATTGGGTTTGCTCCTACGTTACTCCCACGTCCTGGAAGTCCAAGAGATCAGGTGCTTTTCTCTCTTTAATTTTGCTCTCTCTAGGGATTGGGCCAAATATGTGACATTACTTTCTCTCTCTAATTGAGATTGCTCTCATTTCTTCCACTCCCACTAATGTATAAGAATTAACTAAGTTGGAAAAAAAAAGTCAAAGGAAAGAAGAGGGAATGAAAAATGAAAGAAAAGAAAAATGGAAAAAAAAAGAAAAGAACAAAGAGTTGGGGCATTTTGATTAGTTTCAAGTATAAAATTTTTTTACCAGCAAAATAAACAAATTGTATTCATTATTTTCAAAAACTTGTTAATATATTTTATAAACATGCTTTACTTCTATTGATAATCACTTTTATACATGTGCTTCTACTTCTAATTTTGTACAATCATTTGCAACCACCCCTAGACGTGTAAGTCCTCCACCTCAACGGTCAGTGGACTCTCAAGTGAATGATGAAGTTGTAGATCACTGTTTGGTTTAGGTTTTGACCTTAGGACACTCCAAGCTTCAAGATCAAGTTGAGAAGAAGTTTATTTGATTTGGAGTCGTGGAACAAGGTTATTAAAAGTGAATTTTTACTCAAAAATGTTTAGACCTTGTAAAAGTGAAGTGTAAAAACAAAAATTTTACTTAATACATAATATATATATGTATAATTTTATTGAATATTGTCATAATTGATATAATATAAATAATAAATAATAATAACAATTCAAACAAAATAAATAATCAAATTATAAATATTCAAATATGAAGTTAAAATGAGTATAATACCAACAAAAAATAATAAAAAAATTAAATTAAAACACCAAATCACTTATACAAAATAAAAACTAAAATAGTTCATTAGATTAAAATAACTAGTCAAAATGATAAATTATGAATTTAAGATTAAAAGTGAAAAAGCGGCTAGTAAAAGTGTAATTTTACAGCTTCCATCACTTTTATGGTGAGTTTTCACAAGATTTTATTTAAAATATTTTAGATGTGCACTTTTAATAACCATACTTAGGAATATTTCCTCTTTCTCTCTCTTTTTTTTTCACTCTTTTAGTTACGTTTGTTAGTTTTCAGACTTTATATTAATTTTTCTAATAACAAAATAAATTAATATTGTTTTATGTATATATATTTATAATGGATAATTCATGTTGTTGAGCTTATTATTTGGGGATATATGCACTACATGTTGTGCTAGATAGTGAAATTGTTAAATAGATATAAATGTAGTAAATTGATCATATATTATTATATAAAACTCTAAAAATAACAAAGTTAATTTTATATAAAACTAGACTTGAATATCTTTATTTGAATGTATAATTTGTCACATAAAAAAGTCAATATTGAAATTTACACCATATAAGTTTTAAATAGTAAAATATATTTTATAATGTTACTAAAATTCTAATTTTATTCTATTTATAAAATGGACGTGCTAAGCTTTAAATATATATATATATATATTACATACATGTTTTGCATTAATAGTTAAGAGTTGAGTTATATTGTCAGTAGAAAAAATGAGTATACTGCGGTATTTTGACCATATCTTAAAATATAAAACTCCAATTTATATGAATCTAATTTTAGACGAGAGTAAACGTTGTAAGATTTTAAAAAATATATAATTTATTATTTTTGGTTAAGAATTCAAGTATCTAAATAATTTTGAAATTGACTAATAAATTATGATAGAAGTAATTTTTCAATCTGATATGTTTTTAGTAAATAGACCTTTTTTCTCAAGTGACTAGTTATTATTTAGTGATTTTTTTGTGTTTAAAATTAAACTCATTGCAAAGTGTTCAAAAAAAAATTTAGGATTTTTTGAATTTTATAAGCTATTTTTTGAATTTTCAAAATAAACCTATATGTAGTTATTACTAACAGAATATTCAAATTTGTCTTCTACCATCTCACAAAAGGTCAAGAATTGTCTAATATCTTTTTAATGTCTCTTTGATGATTTTACTTAAAAAGGAGTATATCTTGAAGGGAGAAGTATGAAGGAACTAACTCTCAAAGTCTCATTTACCTATCTCTATTATTAATTGTGCTATATTGTGTACTAGTTAAACAAAAAGTGCTTAAAACAAATTGTTTATTCTTAATAGTACCTATTTAAAGTGAGATTATTTTATACATTAGTTGTTGCTAATCCTACTTAAGAGGAATTGTTATATTTCTACTATAATTTATATTGGTATTTAAAATTCACCAAGTAAAAAGCTTTGCTTGTAATTGGAATTTTTTATCTCTATTAAGTGCAAGAGATTTAGCAAAACTTTGATTTATTAGAGTTTGAAAGAATGAATGTAGACCTGCATATAAAGTCAGACCATTATAAAAAAGTTTGCATTTCTTATTCATACTCTTTTTATTTTATATAAAATTGTTTTGTATTTACTTTACATGAATTGTATAAATTTAATTAATTTAAATTTTATACACTTAATTTTTGCGATAAATACTTAATTCACCTTACCTTTTAGATTATCTATTGAGACAACAACTTTATCTTGCTTACTATAAATAAATAAAAGTAGAAAAGAAGAAAACATAAAAAAAAGAAGCTGGAGGGAAGATAAAGATTTAAAATTCTCCATCATAGTTAGTTAAGAGAGTAGGAAGGTTCTTTCCTACCCAAGCTTAACTATGTTATGTCAAGAAAATGATTCTTCTTCTATACTCTGTATATCTTTTTCTATACTCTATATAATAGTATATAATATAAGGTATTTTGGATATTTGGAATATTTCTATTTAATATTTATATAATTCAACTCATTATTCTTTCTAGTACAAATTTTTTTTATAGATTTCACTTCATTTAGTTCAGTTTTAGTTTAGGTTTATTTTGTAAAATTTCAATATCAATAGTAACAAATAAAAATTAAGAATAAGGAGTCTTTATGTCACAATACCAAGGACCTTGTTTCAAAAAATACATCACCTGGGAACTTTACTGGACTAACTAACAAAAGGCCTAGAGCCAGAAATGATCTTAGAAATCAATTGCATTCCAAGAAAAAATCTCAATGTCGTATTCGTTTCAAAGAAAAATAAAATTACATTTTTATTATGGTCTTACAAAATAACAATTATTTAAATACATTCATATCACTGGAAAACCAATGGGTCAATAGATCAGGTTTTATTATAATTACTTGAAATGCATTTGGATAACATCCTTTTTTGATTGGGTATGGCTTCCACTATTTCTAGAGCTCGCCAATTAGTTAACTATAGACATATTTTAGTTAATGGCTATATAGTAGATAGACCAAGTTATTGTTGCAAACCCCAAAATATTATTACGGCAAGGGATGAACAAAAATCCTAAGTTTTGATTTCAAATTCTCTCAATTCTTCTCCTCATGAAGAATTGCTAAAACATTTGACTCTTTACCCATTTCAATATAAAAGATTAGTCAATCAAATAATAGATAGTAAATGGGTCGGTTTGAAAATAAATGCACTATTAGTTGTAGAATATTATTCTTGTCTAACTTAAACCTAACTAAAATAACAAGGGTTTGTACAATTTTTCTAAGACCGAACAACCTTCGAAGTGTTTGGACCCGAACTTTGATATTACTTGTTGGGGCTAGAACACAAGAGCAAAATAATATCACCACTATAGGAAGGAATTTTATACAAGATTCTCAAGTATTTTTACCAACTCTCACTCACAAAAGTATTTCCGCTTTTGTATCACCCTTACTATAATTCACTTACTCTTTACACAAGAGAATTTTTTTTCTCTTCTCAAAACTTGAGAGATTCTCTTTCTAACTCTCTTGTTCTTCACTCTCGTTAGTGTGTATTGAGAAGGCCAAGAGCTCCCCTATTTATAAATGCGGAGTGGCCAAAGTTTCTCCATTGCATTTCATGTTGATTGGCTGGCTTTGCTGCATTGTCAACAAATACAAGTTTTCTTTCGATGCTCATTCTTTCAATTGCCAAAGTATTTCTGCTGCATTTAATGCAACCATTTGAAGAAAATAAAAGCACAAAGCCTTTTGGCTTTGTTTTCAACACATGGGGACTGGACCCCACAAATCTCCCTCTAGACCCATGCTTCTTGCAGGGGATCACTGTTATTCTTCTAAGTAGAATCATGTCGATAAGTTTTTTTGCACATTTCAAACTTGTTGTGTGATATCGTTTTAGTTATCATATCCGAAGGTTTTTTATTAATGGAGATCTTTTTTAGATAAAAGGACTCATTATCCACCTGCTCCCTTGTCTAGTGGTACCACATATCAACATATTTTGTTTGAGAGTGATATATAAAGTTTTTACTCAAATCTATTGCACTTTGACTATCACAATAAACTATATACTCTTTTTGGTGTAGACTAATCTCCTGAAGAAATCTTTTAGCCAAATCATTTCTTTTCCTGCTTCTGTAGTAGCAATGTATTTGTTTCAATTGTTGATAGTGCAACGTACTTTTACAACTTTGAATGCCATAATATAGCTCATCCGGAAAAAGTACACATAAATCTAGAAGTGGATTTTCTATTATTAGAATCACCAGCCATATCAGCATTTGTGAAACCTTATAAGATTGCATCCGACTCTCCAAAGCATAGACACATCTTTGACGTACCCTTCAGATATCTGAGTATCCATTTTATAGCTTCTCAATATTTTTTCCCGGGTTGTCAAGAAACCGAATGAACACACCAATAACATGAGTAATATTCGGTCTAGTACAAATTATGGTGTACATTAAGCTCCCAACTATAGAGGAATAGGAAACTTTTGCCATCTTATTTTTTTCTTCTATTGTTGGAAGACATATCTTCTTACTTAATTTTAGGTGCCAGCGAGAGGGGTGTTAATTGATTTAGCATCTTTCATATTGAAGCGCTCTAGAACATGCTCAATAAACTTCTCTTAAGATAACCATAACTTTTTCTCCTTTTTATCCTAAACAATCTTTACCTTTAAGATTTGTTGTGCAAGACCCTAGTCTTTCATGTCAAAAGTCTTGGATATGTCTTTTTTAAGTTTGGCTATCTACTCCTTGTCACGTCTTACAATCAACATGTCATCCACATACAACAACAAAATAATAAAATTGTTGTCAGAGAACTTTTTGAAGCATGGATCTGAAAGAGTTCTCTTGTATACTTGACTCTTCATGAATGAGTCAAACTTCTTATACCACTATCTTAGTACTTGCTTTAATCCATACAAACTTTTATTCAATTTACACACCATGTGTTCTTTCCCCTTGAATTTGAATCTTTCTCGCTGTTCCATGTAGATTTTTTCTTCCAAATCTTCATGAAGAAATACAGTTTTAATGTCCAACTGCTCTAATTCAATATTTTGGCCAAACTACTAAGCTTAGAATAGTTCGGATGGAGGTCATTTTTACAACTGGTGAAAAACTTCCATCAAAGTCAATTCCTTTCTTCTGTCTGAACCCTTTGACCATTAGCCTAACTTTGTGTTTGACTAGCTTACCATTTCCATCTTTCTTCAATTTAAAGACCCATTTGCATTTGAGTGATCTTTTACCATTTGGAAGTTTAGCTAGCTTGTACGTGCCATTTTTCCATAAAGAGCCTATTTTTTCTTTTAAGACTTCCATCCATTTGTCTTTCTCTGGATGAGTCAATACATCTTGAAAATTCTCTACCTCCCTTTCATTAGTAATAAGGACATACTCAGAAGATAAAACTTGGATGATGGTTTCTTTTCTCGTTTAGATGGCTTGAGAGATTGTACAATTACTTCTAGTGGGGTGGGTTGCTCCCCCTGTTCCTCAACCTCATCATCTTCTTCTAGTATGGCATTTTCTCCATCTATGACATGATTTGATGGAGATGGAATGGTGATCTCATGCGAAATCTTACCATTTTCTTCTTTGGCCTTCTTATTTTGGTTATCAACTCCAAAGTTATTTTCATGGATAACCACATCTTTACTCCTAATAATCTTCTTCTTCTTTGGGTCCCATAGCCTATAGCCGAAGTCTTCATCTCTATTCCAATGAAGATGTAGAGAATAGCTTTATTGCCAAGTTTCGATCTTTGCTCCTTTGGCACATGGACAAAAACTTTGCAATCGAACGATTTGATATGAGTGTACGGTACTTCTTTACCTCTTCACACTTGTTCAGAGATATCGATCCCCGATAGAACTAATGGACTTCTATTGATGATATAGCAAGTTGCACGTGTTGCTTCACCCTAGAATGACTTAGCAGTTTCGCCATTCTGAGTGTGCTTCTCACTTTTTCAACAATAGCGTGATTCATTCTTTCGGTTACACCATTGTGTTGTGGGGTTCCGGGAACAGTCTTTTCATGTTTGATCCCATGGCTAGAGTAATAGTTTTCAAACTCTCTTGAAGTATATTCTCCACCATTATCAGTTCGAAGACATTTTAGCTTTTGGCCTGTTTCCCTTTTCACCATTGTATGAAATATTTGAAATGTTTAGAATGCCTAGTCTTTGATTTTCAATAGATACATCCATAACTTTCTTGATACATCATCAATAAAAGTAATAAATTATTTATTTTCTCCTATCGATTCAACCTTCATAGGACCACATACGTTAGAATATACCACATCCAGTATATTTAACTTTTTATCGGAGTTTTCTGAAATGATACCCTATGTTGCTTGCCCAATAAGTAATGACCACAGGGTTTAAGTGATGCACCTTTCGCCAAGGAGATAAGTGACTTTTTTGTCAAGATCTACGATTGTTTTTCACTCATGTGTGCCAATCTCCGGTGCCACAAGTTTGGAGATTGTTCTCCTTTAGCTACATTTACCCAATCATAACAAATTTTAACATTTGTCTTGTACAGTGTATTGGATGCTCTTTCTTTTGTCATCACCAACGATTCTTTGGTGAGTGTCCACGTTTTATTGGTGAAGCGGTTGGCATATCTTTTATGATCTAAGACAATTCTTGATATCAGATTCATCTGCATATCAGGAATATGTCGAACATTCCTTAGAACTAGCATGTATCCAACATTTGTCTTGACACAAATATCACAAATTCCCATGATCTTGGAGAAGTAGGTGTTTCCCATTCTCACTATACCAAAATCTCCTGCTTCGTACGTGTAGAATAAATCTTTGACTGAAGTGAGATGATAAAATGTCATTGTATCAATTGTCCATTCTAAATTAGATGTAGACACGTACATCACTCTTCTTTTCATTCATGACGACAGTCACAAAATTGTCATTCTGTACTATTGCGGTTGTATTTCTATCGTCACCTTTCTTCCTCCCTTCGCTTTGGTGGGTGTGAATAATTCTTTTTAAGGTGATCTTGTTGGCCACAATTCCAATAGCCTATGTCTCGTGATTTGGACCTTCTTTTGGATTTGCCATGCCATTTGCTTAGATTTCCTTCTAGATTCCTTCTAAAAAGGTGAAACTAATATTTTTTTATGTGTTTTTACTTTTAGATTCGCATATTATTACTCACTGAGATATAGTCTCACCCCTTATTTTTCCCCACCCTCAGATTTTCGCATTGATTTTGGAGTCATCCTCCCCACTAAGTCTGGGCATACTTCCGGTGAGTCTCACACGGTTGAGCTTGCATGTGGGCTTTTCTTTTGCATATCTGTTTTGCTTGCAACGTATGTATATTTTGAGTAGTAGTAGTCTAGGTTATTCTGGATTGCCACGGATAGGAATTTTGTACTTATCTTAGATTGTTTATATCTTGTATTAGATCAGACTTTATGTACGTAGTCTAGTTGTTGTTCAGAAGGTTAGAATTCGATTTTTTTGCTTGTGATTGAGTAGATGTAAAGTATGGCTTATTACCTTGTATTTATGTATATTAATTGCCTGGGGTCGCTGTTAGAATTTATAAATGGTATTTTCCATAGATTGAAATTTCCGATATGTCCTATTTTTAGGAGAGGTTCTGCCAAAATTTTCTAAAAATTTCACACTTAGAATCTGCTCGGTCGAGTTTTTTGAGGCTGACTAGGGTGGATAGGCCTACCCTAGTGTCGGTCACATGCCCCCTAGCTTGGGTCGTGACACATTCCATCGAAAGAAATAAGCTGTTCAAAAGCCCAAAAACTAGAAAATGCTGGTCGGCCCTCTATGCCCTCTGTCAACCAAAAAGTTTATAGATTTCTCACAATCTTTCACTCAATCTTTGAAATTGGTTGAGGGGTTTGGTTTGTTTCTCTTAAACGCATGAAATGCCTCGATTTTCAATGGAAATCATTACCAAATTCATGTGAAATCATGGCTTGAACAGTTCGATCCACTGTTGGATCGAGCCTGTCAGATCCAATTTCACTCTGACTCCCAAATTTTTATTACTTTCAATTTAACTCTAATGAACTCTAATTAAGTCCTTGGCCAACACATTTCTTGCTTTAACAATTAAACCTCCATGTCTCAAAATCTTTGCAACTAACCCCCTTTAAAAATTCATATTAGCCCCAAAAACTTCAATTCTTATCAATTAAACCCTCTAATCATGATTACTTAACTAATTTCCCAAACACAATTAATCAGGTTATTATATTTTTAAATACAAATATTTATAATAAAATCTAATCTATAAATATCTTAATAGTTTTTAATTCTAAAATTCAAATCAAATTTAGATGAATTCACACTAAACTCCACTTCATTGACAAGTATATGATAATGTATATTTTATATTGATTAAGAATTATATATATCCCTCTTTAAAAATATAAATTTAATACATAATATTTAACAAAATTCTTGGAAAAAATTAACAAAATTATTCCGTCCGGACGTGTGTCTCTAGTTGTTTAACCCGTAGATCATTTTTCTGCAGGGAGTTTCAATATTTTTATTTTGTATTACGACTAGCAATTTGGGAATAAAAAAAAAATTAATACACAAAAGAATTCAAATACTTTTAATACAGACGAGCAGTTGTTCAGTCAAAATAGACCTCACCATTCCCGTTAGCCTTTCTCTGTCCCCGTCCGAAGTCACTAAAACTTGAACCACGTAAGCCTGAGATGGGGAACGACGGCGCCGGAGAAGATTCCCACCCCCACCACGCTGTCCAGATCTGGGAAGTAAAGCCGGACCGGCTCGCCGCGATGCATGAGAAAATCTCAGCCACGCCGAAGATGCTGAGCAAGTGGGCCGGCCACCCCTCGTGCTCCATCTTCCGTGTTCCGCAGAGCCTGATCGACATCAACGGCCGGTCCTATCACCCGCACATCGTTTCCATCGGCCCCTACCACCACGGCCAGCCCCACCTCCAGATGATCCAGGAGCACAAGTGGCGGTTCCTCGCTGCGCTATTACGTCGAACACAGGGCAGGGGTTTAGAACTTGAAGACTATTTGAAGGCCATTTACCCTCTGGAGCCCAAGGTCAGAGAGTGCTATTCGGAAATTATCCATCTAACCGCCGATGAGTTCACCGAGCTGCTCGTCCTCGACGGCTGCTTCATTATTGAGTTGTTTCGGAAGTACGGAAAAGTGGTTCCGGTCGAACCCGGCGACCCATTGACTTCCATGTCCTGGGTATATTCGTTTTTCTTGAGGACTTGATTCGGATCGAGAACCAGATTCCGTATTTTATTCTGCAGGTAGAGCTACCGCTTAATGTTTTCAACAGTATAATTTGTTTCTAATTCAACTTCGAATTTACTTGAACTAATGTTGTATACGACGGTCCATGTTATCGCCTCTGTCTATAGGAACTGTTCGATTTAACGAGAATGCCAGGGGAAGAGTCCGGCCCATCCCTGTCGGACCTCGCGCTCGGCTTCTTCAACAACACCCTGCAGAGGCCGGATGAAGTGATCGAAAAATATCGTCACCTCGACGCCCGCATCTCCTCGACTTCCTCCGCTCGTCCTTCATCCCCCTTAACCAGCCGGAACCGAGCAAATCGGGGTCAACCCGGGTGATCCAATGCATCTCGAAGCTCCGGCGAGCAGGGATAAAGCTCAGGCCCAACAAAGCCGAGAGCTTCCTGACAGTCCGATTCCGGCGCGGCATGATCGAGATGCCCACGGTGTCCATCGACGACTTCTCCAGTTGCTTCATGATCAATTGCGTCGCGTACGAGCAGTGCCGGAAGAATTGCTCGACCCACTTCACCACCTACGCGACGCTGATGGATTGCCTCATCAACACGGCCAGGGACGTGGAATACCTGTCAGACTGTTCGATTATCGAGAACTACTTCGGCACCGAGGCAGAGGTGGCTCACTTCATCAACAATCTGGGGAAAGACGTGACATTCGACATCGATAAGTGCTATTTAGCGAGATTGTTTGACGAAGTGAACGAGTATTACAAGAACGGGTGGCATGTGCAGTGGGCGGGGTTCAGGTACAGATATTTTCGGAGTCCCTGGTCGTTCATCTCTGCTTTAGCGGCGTTTGTTCTGCTGGTGCTTTCGGTGTTGCAGACATACTACACCATGATTGGGTATCTTCGTCCTCCTGGTCCCTCAGGAAACTAATTTTCATTTATTTATTTATTTTAAAATTTTTAGTGGCTATGCGTACATAACATGTTATACACATAAAAGAAGATTAAAGTTAACCCTGTATATATTATTTTGTAATTAAATATGATAATTTTTGCAAACGAAATTTCAACAATTCAACTCATATATTGACCTGAAACTGGTAGTTGGGAATTGTCTCCATTTTGTACAACTAGTGGTTGGATTTGAAATGTAGATGGTCTTACTCTTTTGCATTTTTGAGGGAGGTTGGGCTTGTTTGGGTTGGGAGAGTTAGAATCTGAATGATTCTTGCAGAGGGCTTTTAGCTTGAGAGACCCAAAGCTAGTTTTTACAATAAAAATTAAACATTTTTTAAATTTTAAAATAATATTTAGCAACTTAATTTTTTTAAAAATTATATAATTGACTGAATAGGTCAATGGTATTAAAATTTATTAAATCAATATTAGATATAATTACCGATACTGATTTTAATTTAATAAATGTTAAAATTACTGAATTAGTGGCGAGGCACTTGATATCAAATTTCAAAATTGTTAATAAAACAAACTTCTAACAAGAAGACATGAACGTAGTCACAGCATTGGGTTGATTCTCTGAACCGTTTCCACGGTTCAGTTCAGGTAAATCATCGCTGTGAAAAAGGCATTCACTCAGAAATTAATTACCACATTGCAGAACCATTATTTTGATAAAGAAAATTTGGATGCAGATGAAATACATCAAATACTGGTGAGGACAGCGAGAAGTTTAGGGTATATGATTTGTACCCGTGCCAAAGCTTAATCCAAGCGTGTTCAGAGGTTTATTTGGGTAAATTACACTCCCATTTTATATTTTGATTCAGATGTCATTTTATGTTGTAAGCTTGAAACTGTAATAGTAAAATCAATATTCTGCTTCAAGCTGTAATAGTAAAATCAATATTCTATTTACTATCTAAATCTCAATTAAGTGCTACCCACATAATTTGTACAACTCAGAAAGTATAGCGTTTATATTTAGTTTTAAAAACAAACATAAACCAATTTTGAGTGGACTCACTTTTATTTTGGGTAAAACTAATTAAAGTTAATGGGAATTATCAGGAAAGAAATTTGAAGGGAATTTTTATCGTGTCAAATTGAGTGAGTTTGATATTGGATATACATCTAGTGACGTAATACATTTAGATAATATATAATATGATTGAATTTTATTGAGAGAATAAAAATGAAGATTTAAAAAAAATATATTTGATTTTGAAATAGAAAACCTCCTCGGGTATGAAATAAGGATTTTATAAAATAAGGTAATATAGATGACCATTTTATCACCTGGTTCTATTGTTATTATAGCACCCTTTATTTATTTTAATAAATAAAAAAATATCTTTTATATTAAAAATTATAAGTATTTATAATTACATATTACATTACATGTATATTATTATTATATAATAAATTATATACTATACTATGTTATATATATTATGTTATGTATATTATATAATTTATTATATATAACTTTATGCATATATATATAAAGTAAAATTTAATATTTTAACGTTAAAATGTAAAATTTTAAATCTTTTAACTTTTTAATATGTTTATAATAAATTAAAAAATTTTAATTTATAAATCTTTTTAACAAAAGTATTTTTTATGTAAATGATTTTTTTATTTCCCTTCTTTCTTGTATTCTAACAAATCAAATAAATGAAAAAAATAAAATTCTCATTTTATTTATGTGTACCAATTATGTTTAAAATAGTTTTTATTCAATTTTGTTCCTATTTTTACTTTTATTTTTATTCTATAAAAATAATTCTATCTATTATACGTTATTTTAATATTATTTAAATGTGTAAAATAATTTAAAAAATATTAAGTGTACTATTTTACTGTAATTTATATTGAATAAACTGCCAAATTGTCTATTAATTTTCAACTTGGCTTATTTGCTAATGAGTTATGTCCCTTTCACCCGTCCTTAATTTTAAATACAGACCCAAAATTACAGCTGTACTGTTGAAGATATTATGAAGCCACTTGTTCAAATAGAAAATTCAAAATGGATGAGGTGTCCTCTTGATTACCGAGCTAGCTGGCCGACAATATCTGATTTTGTTTTTTTGATTTTTGACAGTGACATAATTAATAGTGACTCATGCTCAGAGTATTCAAGGTGATGTGTTGGCCTGGTTTTTCTAATAATAAATGAATAAATAAAGTATAAATCAAGGGCAACCCACTCAATTTCCAACTTTATTTTAAAATAGCGGCGAAGATAATTGAAGCTGCAAGTCAAGGGAGCAGAACCCAGCTAAGCGGTTTCGTGTAATAGGTGCAGAGACACGTGTAACACGTATGGGCGAGCATAAAGCTGCTCAACCCAATCCGTCCGTCCGCTCCGCCTGAACCCGCCCGCTGCTCATCATTTTAATTTAATATTTTTCTTAACAGTTCACAATTTTGCAATTCGTTCGTTACGTGATTAAGTCAAGGATTAAAATTAAAAAAATCTGCTGTCACCCCGCTTATTTGCTAATATATATTTATATATATAATATTTATTTATTACTATCATTTATTCTCTCTCATTTTTAATTTTTATCGTCTACTAACTCACACGTTAAAGTGTTAAAAGTTAGAAAGCAAATTTTTTATTGAAAAAAAAAACTTAATATTAAAAGAAATAGAATAATAGTTTAAAAATTTTTAAAATAAAAAATTCCTTGTTCTATTTATATAAATGTAATAAATTAAAATAAAAATATAATGAATAATATACTTGCTTATTATTAGAAAAATATTATAATAATAATATATTTGTTCTCGAAATTTGTAATCTTTTTTTTTGTATTAGAAGTGATTATACAAATATACTTAAAAGAAGGCATACTTAAATTTTTCTTTTGGTTTTTTCACTTTATGTGGGAATTTTTTTTGGCTTGATTAATATTTTCTTTTAATTTAACATAACTGCAATAATTTCTTTTTTTTGTTAACTTAATTAAGCATATTAATTGGAAGTGATTATACAGATTTTACTTTCATTTTCTTTTGATTTGAATTGATTTTATGAAGCAAATGTCTTGTTTTTACACTATTTGATTCTTAACTTTGAATATAGTAGTATGTGGTATACAATTATATTAGTTTTTATTAGATTCATTTTCTCTAAATTATATTCTTATTAAGTTTTATCTCTAGTATACCAGCCGTATAGGCGTGAACTTTAAATTTTATTAATATTAAAATATTAATTCTAGTATTGATATGATCTCTAATTTAGTAAATTAGTATCTCGCATTAAATAAACCAGGCCCGTACAGGCGTGAACTTTAAATTTTGATCTATGAATAAATTGACTTTCCTACCAATAGTTACTTCTAATTTATCAAAGAATAAAAGCAACTATTGACAATTATAAAGTAGCTTATTTTAACCCTAGTAAATCGGCTTAGAAGAGTAGGAAGGGAAATTGGTGATGTACTGGATGTTGACTTTCCGGAATTGGGAGGGAAAGTAGGAAGATGTATTAGAATAATGGTGGACTTTAATGTTTCTTTACCATTAAGAAGGGGAATGAATGCTCTATTAGATCTTTAGATCACAATGATAAGTGCAGGATAGAGTTTAGGTCTGAAAAATTAGTATTTTATTCATATCCGACACATACTTATATACATTTTACTTTTTTATAATCAAGTATGAATACTAAAAAATGAGAATTAGAATGAGTTTGTTGATTTTATGAAAATTTTTTTTGGAGTACGGAGATAGAAATAGGGATAGAAATTATATAATATCTAGCTCATTCTATATTTGGTATAATTTATTATATATTACAATTATGTAATATAAAGCTCACCCCCTATTTAGTATAATATATTATATATATTATACATTAAAAATATATTTAAAAACTATGTACTAAAATTTTATATTCAAAAACTAAATATATTAATAAATATATTTAATATATTATAAAAATATATTTTTTAAAAAATTAATTATATTCGAATAAGTATATAAGTGTGGAATCGGTATAACCTTATATGATAGTAATAGGGTCAATGACAGGACGTGATTTAAAATTAATAACATGTTGGATATAGAAATGGGTACAGGGACAGATTTTCTAGCAGGATATAGGACATGGATGCATTATTAACCGCCCATACCCGTCCCGTTGCCATTCTTAAAGATTTCCCAAGTTCAGTAAAAAGTTTGGAGTATCAAAATGGGGATTGGTTAAAAGCCACTTTCTTGAAGCAGAAAGGATTGAGGGGAAAATATAGTCATAAACAGGAGATGGTTGAGGGAAGAGTCTCTGATGCTAAAGAGGAAGTCAAGAAACAGAAAATAGTTGCAGTAACAAAGAAGCAAAGAAAATATAGTAGATTCAGATAAGGAAGAGGAAAGCATGGACAGATGCGAAGGACAAGGACATAGCAAAGGATGACGTGGAGGTTGATTTGGACAATTCAATTGAGCACGGGTCTTATGTGGCAAGGGTTGTAATAGCTGAAGACCAGGTGGCTGAATTTGTTGGAAGCAAGGGAGAAAAGTTGAGAAGATGCTCAGGTTGCAGGGGCTTGAAGCAGTTGGTTAAAGGACCATATTACCACATGAATACACGCCGCGGGGGGGGGGGGGGGGGGGGGGGGGGTGGTGGGGGGGTGTGGGTGATGAGCAAAACGGGAGGGAAGTTCTTCTGTCTGATCATTCTCCCTTCTCTATTCCGTAATTGCTCTGTTTTGTTCTAGAATGTCGCGGGTGAGAAATTAAATTCGTGAGTATTGTTTGGATTAGAATAAATTATAACCTCATAAGTTTAACAGAAAATTCAGAAATTTAACTGAACAAAAAATTTGATGTAAAACTAAACAAAATGTATTTCTAATGATAATAACTGATCTATTAACATATCGTAGAAAAATTTGTTTACAATTACATGAAGCCTTTAAAAGCCCAGGAAATACAAAGTTTGATAGAACCATAATAGTTAACTATTTCAATTCAAAAGCTAAAGATAGCAGAAAACCACAGGCTTCTCTTAAACAGCAGGATTTGTCAAACTAATAAATTATGAATCTAGAAAGTTAAGGGTAAATTTATCAACTTAGCGAATAATAATATGTATTTATGAGAACAAATGATATGTATTCATATATAATAGATAATTTATTGAAAACAGATTCTAAAAATATTCATAATTTAGAAAGTTCGTAATTTAGAATGTAACAGATATAAGAAAACAAGATGGTGACCCTTAGTCTACTGGAAATCAAAACAGTAACATCTTACTCTATTGATAATCAGGACGGCAATATCTTAGTCTACCAATAATCAACACGACGACATCTCAGTCTGTTGACACTCAGGACAACAACTTTTAATTTGTCAGAATATAGATATACAGATCAGGGTACTCTCTCTAATTCATACTATTATTAAATACTGTATTCTAAAATCCGAAACTTTCTTAAAACATTTTTTTTTCCAGGAATAACAGATAGTTTAACAAAATTTTTTCTATTTGTAGATATAAACAAAATCAAACTCAAATAAAAAATAGTTCTTCCAAAATAATTTCAAAAATTATATACACATCCCTTGTTATGCTTTTATAGTAATAGAAATCAGACACATAGGTATGTAAACGGGTCGGATTCGGATCAAATCAGGCTGATCCGAATCTGATTATCAATGTATATATCCGAATCCGATCCGAAATCCTATAGGATTTCTATTTGTTATTACCGAATCCGAATCTGACAAAAATCCAAAATCCGAAAAAAAATCCGATCCGAATAACTGTTAATAATAATTAAAATCAAATAATTAATAAGTAAAAGATATGTAAAATCAAATAAATTATTATATATGAATGATAAAAATTTATGTAAGATTTATGTTTAATTATTTTTATTTTATTAAAATATAAATAAAATTAAAAAATAAATTATTATTTATGAATGATAAAGAAGAACTTTTGTTATATAATATATTACAAAAGTGATGATAGGATTCCAATATTTTATAAAACTATCAAGTTTTATTTTGTATTATTGTTAAAACTTAGAAAATTTTATAATCAATTTATTCAAGTGTTTCATGAAATTTCAAAAGTAATTAATTATTAAAAATAATACCTACTAGAAAAATTAAAATTATGAAAAAATAAAAGAATATTATAAAATAGTTTAGAAAAAATATACATTATTCTATTAAATAAAATATCTCACAAATACAAATTAGTATATTATTAATTATAATGTAATATATATTGTATTATATATAAAAGTATTTATTAATATATATAATTATCAATTAAATAGAAATTATTATTAAATTATTTAGATTCGGATTTTTAACAGATCGGATTGCTTGATTCCATATCCGGTTCACTTATTTCGAATTACGGATATTTATAATCGGATTTAATCCATCGGACATTTTAATTGGTTAAACGGCCTAAAATTCGGATCAGATTCAGATCAAATTCGGATTAAAATCCAACCCATTGACAGCTCTACAAACACATCATGAAAAATTAGAATTTATAATAGATATCAAAAATAGTAAATGCTCGTAAATACACATTATTACTCACGTAAATGACGAAAATCAAGAAAACTGATCCTTGTTGACATGGGCTCGATGAGAATCATACGAATAATCTAAAATCATAAAAATAATAAAATATTTCATTTTAGGTTTCTGATGTATCTAAAATTGAATAAATACATTTTCCTAATTAAGAACTCGAATAAAATTTTAAATTCTCATGCCTGAACTTATTCCAAGACTTATAAAGCCTTGAACTGGTCATGAACTGAATATTAAAGTGATGAACCAATCTCATAAAATATAAAACTAGTTTGTTAAACTTTAAATTTACCAATTAAAGTAATCGGCCATTAAAGTTGAACAGACTATGAATTGGCCATTAGAAAGCTGAATTGGTGATGAACCAGCCCTTAAGTAATTGAACCGACTGTAAACCAACTTCTGCTATACTGAACTGACCTTCAATTGGGCTTAGAAACAAGAAATGAATAAAATTTAAGCATCTTAATCAGCAAGTCTTTTTTTAAAAAATTTAAGTTGGTTGAAAAATATAAAATAAATAAATAAAATAAATCATGGAAGCCATAATATGAACCTACTCAAACACCACCATGCTCACCCATATTAGGGCCATCCAACAATTGAATTATCATGGGTCTTTCTGCCTGTATTTGATGTTAGTTTTTGTCTCTCTAAATTAGTGATTTTAACAATTGTTATATTAATATTAAATACTGATTCTAGTATTGTTATGATCTCTAATATAGTAAATTAGTATCTCGCATTAAATAAATCAGCCTGTATAGGCGTAAACTTTAAAATTTGGTCTATGAATAAATTGACTTCCCTACCAATAGTAACTTCTAATGTATCAAAGAATAAAAGCAACTATTGACAATTATAAAGTAGCTTATTTTAACCCAAGTAAATCGGCTTAGAAGAGTAGGAAGGGAAACTGGTGATGTACTGGATGTTGACTTTCCAGAATTGGGAGGGAAAGTAGGAAGATGTATTAGAATAATGGTGGACTTTAATGTTTCTTTACCATTAAGAAGGGGAATGAATGCTCTATTAGATCTTTAGATCATAATGATGCGTGATGGGTGCAGGATAGAGTTTAGGTGTGAAAAAATTAGTATTTTATTCATACTCGACACATACTTATATATATTTTACTTCGTTATAATCAGGTATGAATATTAAAAAATGAGAATTAGAATGAGTTTGTTAATTTTATAGAAATTTTTTTGGAGTACGAAAATAGAAACAGGGATAGAAATTATATAATATCTAGCTCATCCTATATTTGGTATAATTTATTATATATTACAATTATATAATATAAAGCTCGCCCCCTATTTAGTATAATATATTATATATTAAAAATATATTTAAAAAATATGTATTAAAATTTTATATTCAAAAACTGAATATATTAATAAATATATTTAATGTATTATAAAAATATATTTTTTAAAAATTAATTATATTCGATTTGGTATATAAGTGTAGTAACAGGTATAATCTTATCTGATAGAAATAGAGTCAGAGATAGAGACGTGATTTAAAATTAATAACATGTTGGATATAGAAATGGGTACAAGGACAGATTTTCTAGCAGGATATAGGGAATGGATGCATTATTAACCGCCCATACCCCTCCCGTTGCCATTCTTAAAGATTTCCCAAGTTCAGTAAAAAGTTTGGAGTATCAAAATGGGGATGGGTTAAAAGCCACTTTCTTGAAGCAGAAAGGATTGAGGGGAAAATATAGTCATAAACAGGAGATGGTTGAGGGAAGAGTCTCTGATGCTAAAGAGGAAGTCAAGAAACAGAAAATAGTTGCAGTAACAAAGAAGCAAAGAAAATATAGTAGATTCAGATAAGGAAGAGGAAAGCATGGACAGATGCGAAGGATAAGGACATAGCAAAGGATGACGTGGAGGTTGATTTGGACAATTCAATTGAGCACGGGTCTTATGTGGCAAGGGTTGTAATAGCTGAAGACCAAGTGGCTGAATTTGTTGAAAGCAAGGGAGAAAAGTTGAGAAGATGCTCAGGTTGCAGGGGCTTGAAGCAGTTGGTTAAAGGACTATATTACCACATGAATACAGAGGGGGTGGGGGGAGCAAAACGGGGAGGGAAGTTCTTCTGTCTGATCATTCTCCCTTCTCTATTCCGTAATTGCTCTGTTTTGTTCTAGAATGTCGCGGGCGAGAAATTAAATTCGTGACTAATACTAGGATTAAAATAAATTCTAACCTCATAAGTTTAACAGAAAATTCAAAAATTTAACTGAACAAAAAATTTGATGTAAAACTAAACAAAATGTATTTCTAATGATAATAACTGATCTATTAATATATCGTAGAAAAATTTGTTTATAATTAAATGAAGCCTTTAAAAATTTAGGAAATACAAAGTTTGATAGAACCATAATAGCTAACTATTTCAATTCAAAAGCTAAAGATAGCAGAAAATCACAGACTTCTCTGAAACAGCATGATTTGTCAAACTAATAAATTATGAATTTAGAAAAATAAGGGTGAATTTACTAATTTAGTGAATAATAATATGTATTTACGAGAACAAATAATATGTATTCATATATAATAGATAATTTATTGAAAACAGGTTCTAAAAATATTCATAATTTAGAAAGCTCGTAATTTAGAATGTAACAGATATAAGAAAACAAGATGGTGACCCTTAGTTTGCTGGAATTAAAACAGTGACATCTCAGTCTGTTGATAATCAAGACGACAATATCTTAGTTTACCAATAATCAACACGACGACATTTCAGTTTGCTGACACTCAGGATAACAATTTTTAATTTGCCAGAATATAGATATACAAATCAGGGTATTCAGTCTAATTCATACTGTTGTTAAAATACTGTATTCTAAAATCTGAAACTTTCTTAAAACATTTTTTTTTCCAGAAATAACAAATAGTTTAACAAAATTTTTTCTATTCGTAGATATAAACAAAATCAAACTCAAATAAAAAATAGTTCTTCCAAAATAATTTCAAAAATTATATACACATCCCTTGTTATGCTTTTATAATAATAGAAATCAGACACATCATGAAAAATTAGAATTTATAATAGATATCAAAAATAGTAAATGCTCATAAATATACATTATTACTCACCGAAAACGACGAAAATCAAGAAAACTGATCCTCGTTGACATGGGCTCGACGAGAATCATACGAATAATCTAAAATCATAAAAACAATAAAATATTTCATTTTAGGTTTCTGATGTATCTAAAATTGAATAAATACATTTTCCTAATTAAGAACCCGAATAAAATTCTAAATTCTCATGCCTGAACTTATTCCAAGACTTATAAAGCCTTGAACTAGTCATGAACTGAATATCAAAGTGATGAACCAATCTCATAAAATATAAAACTAGTTTGTTAAACTTTAAATTTACCAATTAAGTACTGAAATAGTCATGAATCGGCCATTAAAAGGTTGAACAGACCATGAATTGGCCATTAAAAGGCTGAATTGGCGATGAACTGGCCCTTAAGTAATTGAACCGACTGTAAACCAACCTCTACTATACTGAACCGACTTTCAATTGGCCTTAGAAACAAGAAAAAAATAAAATTTAAGCATCTTAATTAGCAAGTCTTTTTTAAAAAAATTTAAGTTGGTTGAAAAATATAAAATAAATAAATAAAATAAATCATGGAAGCCATAATAATAATAATAATAATAATAGATTAAATAAACAAAAAATTAATACGCCTGGCAGGAGTTTTGAATTTGAGGTGGCTGGCGAGGAATGTTCTACAATTCCAGTCTTCTATAAAACATCTTCTTACTTCTTGAATATTAATTAATTAGGGATGAAGGAAGAGAATATCCGTTTGGAAAGATCAGCATTTCTAGAAAATGAATTACTATTCTTTTATTATTAAGTAATTAGATAATGTGACTAAAAATATGAAATAATAAATAAATAAATTGAAGCACGTTACAAAATAACTAATAAACTAACATGCCATTTTACAAAATAAAAAATAAAAAAGTTAAGGCTACGTTTGGGAGTAACGTAGAGTTTGAAAGATCATATAATTAAGGTATTTGCAAAATAATATTTTATATATTTATACTTTAGAATTTTAAAGTCCAGAAAGAAAACAAATGTAAAATTAAATTATTAAAATAATAATTAAAAGATCATTTTTGGATCCTTCGCACTATCATTCCTCATGACTTTGAAAATTTTGAATTTAATTTTCTCACCTCCTTTTTTTTTTTCTACGTCTTGACATTGGACCAAAATAAAATCTAGAAGACGAAAGAGACAAATTTTCAACTAATTGTTTTAAAGCTCACCTAATTTAATAACTAAAAGTAACTGCTAAATATCAATTTATATTATACACCAAGAAATTGATATTTATTTATCAAAAAAGGGTAAGAAAATCATCTTCCGGGTTACTCAATTTTTACCCATAAAATAAAACAAGTCAAGAATAAATAAATATAAGATGGTGTGTGGTATAAAAAATTTTAAAATTTGCGATTTTTTTATATTACAAAACAGAGTTTCAAGAATTTCAAGGATTTAAAAATTTAAACCCAAAATCACGTGAATTAATGAAACCCACCCATCCCCAACAGAGGAGTAACCTACCAATTGAAAAGTATAAAAGAAAAAAAAAAAAAAAAAAGAAAGAAAGAGAAAGAAGGCCTCTAAGACCGAAAAGAAAAAGCTTTCTAAGACCGAAGAGCCGTCGAAGCTGCGTCATATCTCACCCACCAACCAACCCCCACAAAACACCAAGCACTGCCGCCGTGTCCCCAAACCGCGGCACATTGGCCATGCTTTTTGGTTTTATAGTTTATCTCGAAAAACAAAAGACTCGGTCCTTCCAGATTGTTGGATTACAAGTAACATCCAACTTTGAATTTTACTAGTCAAAAAACCCACAATCGCTTGCCAGCCGGTCGATCTCTTGGGGCTACTTGTATATATAGCAGGAATCGAAAATCTTCAAGCTATCAATCCTGTTATATCTTCAACACAGTAACACCCATTTTTGTGTCCTAAAACAGGCATATTTCTTGAAAGCTTTCACATTATGGGTTTCAACGGATACACTTCAGAATTGCCGAGTTTTCACGAACGGGAAAGACCCATGTCTGGTTACAGTTCTACACAGGTCCCTCAAGAGAGCATGCAATGGTTGGCAGAAGAACTGGAAGGGGAAGTCGTCGACGAGCTCCTACTCATTTTGGTGGAGAGTTTGAGAAAAATTAACACCAAAAGCCGCGAGTTTTTGCTCAGAAAGTTCTTCTGTGATCTAGCTCGAGAGACACCATTGAAAGGTTTATTAAAAGAGAGACTGAAAGATACCAAAGTTGGAGAAGGCATTTCCGAGTTGTTTGGAGAAGTAAATTTGGATGCAAACAATCCCGCTGCCACCACTCTTAGAGGTTTACAGAATGATTCTAGTACAATGATTAACCAAAGTATGCCAGACGGAGATTTCCCCGGCAAGCTTGAACGTTTCAGGATTAGGACGCCGGACTTGGCGGTTGAGGATGAAAAGAAAGGAAGCTCGGAATCAAAAACATCCTAGTTTCGAACATGAGCAAATGATGATGCTAACTTCTTGTACATTCTTTGATTCATTTGAGAATGAACCTGTATGATTCAACAAATGTATAGATTAAGTCAATAATGTGAAGCAATATCACGCAGAATTATTCATTTCTTCCATGTTTAATATAATGGTAACTGAGATGAATGTGTGTGATTGCAGAAATTTCCTGTAAGCATTGAAATATTGAAGGTTGCAGAAGTTTTTATGATCCAGTTAATTAACTTTGCCTTTTATTTTTTTAATTTTTTTGAATTACATAGTTTAATAGTATTTTTGCATAATTCTCAACTTACAGGAACCATACGAATTTTTATATTTTTTGCAATCTGGTGTGGAATCTAATTCATTTGTAACAATGACCTTTTATTTTTTTCTTATGAGATATATTTTGCTTTAATTCATTACATCTCTTGGTGTCTCTCTCAGAAAAATTTGCCTCTAACATGGTGATTTTCCATAGGCAAGAACGGGAAAAACTCATTCTTACATAATTCTGAAAGGATAAGAACAGGCCTCCTGATAAAATATAGGGTGCAAACAAACTTTCAGCTAATTCTAAATCCAGAGGAACCACTTAAATCTGTGTAACAGTTACAATATTGGATGGAATCGGGTTCAATTTGTCAAGTTTGCAACTAAATTGGGGCAGTTCACATGCATTCACGGATTCAATTATAGAAAGGGGATACTAGCTATAGATTAAGAAATAAACTGTAGAAGTGTGGCCGCGTCGCTATGAATTCAATTGATTTTCATACGTGGCCTTGGCATTTTGCCAGGATCTTTCTGGATTACTTTGCAAAGTTGCTTTTGCCATGGTAGATGCATGCGAGATTGGTCGCTTTTGATGGCGAAATGAATTCGAAAATCCACTGGATCTTTTTGAGGAAGCAATTTTCTTGGACTGTTAGGTTGGAATCTGGTAATTACATATAGTTTGATTAGTTGGTTTCCCAGCTAACTCTCATTGTTTCAAGGCTTAAAACTTTAATTTAATGCTTACAATTCCTCTAAAGTCTGCAAAATTGAAAGACTGGTAAGTTTGATTATCCATGTCAGCTGCCAAAAAGGCCTAAGAGCATACCTTGCTGTTTCCTATCACTGTCATAGTCTTATCTTTCGTCATTGGCAGCGTCAGAAGCAGGGCATTGGTTGAAAGCTGACATATGAAGTCGTAAATTTTCATTGAATTTCTTAGATCCACGAGTTAGATGATGTGTATAATTTTGGATTGGACTGAAGTTTGAATAACTTGCATTAAATGCAGGAAGATTAATCATGATTCTGTTTTTGATTTCAATATTCATGACTGGAACAGCACTTACTGTTGAAGATGGATGAATTCAAGGCTGGAAGACAAGATTTGGAGGGATTTCATGGAGGAAATAGACAAGGCGTATGGATATTCACATCAACAATAAGATGAATCAAACGAAAAACCAGAAAGCAGAAAGGAAAATTTCTGATAAATGTGATCAGGCCCATTTGAAGATTGGTGGAAAAGATCATAATACATATCTGATCTCAGAAATCTTAATTAATTTTGACTAGAAGCTGACATATTTGAACCAGCGTCATGCTGATGGCAAGGCAAGAGTCAGCCTAACTGATAAAGAATGTTGATTGGAATTCATTGACCTTAATTTGTCAAAGTAAGTGTACGAGACTACCAATCTTTGCGCAATCCTATGCATTGCGGCTTTGCCATACCAATGAATGACATAAAAGCAGTCAATTATGCGTATACCACATGTGCGCTGCTAAGCTGGCAAAAATTTTGGTGAGAACTCAGAAGTATATGTCAAAACTTTGATGTTTGAACTTCACATGCTTGATCAAGAACCCACGTGTGTCTAAACCTGACCTCTAGTTCTGACATATATCTGTTTTTCCTGCAACATCATCTAGTTCCTCCAACACACTGAAGTTCTTAGGTTACCAAGAATCGTGTCAGCCCTAATCAGAAAAGCAAAATTTCTGATAACTCTTTTAACTTTTTGTGATTTCAGATTCATAGTTGACGCAATTGCAACCACATATAGCAGCTACGCTGGGCTGCCAATATTGTGCCAGGTTTCAGTACTCCTTGCAATCCAACAAGCCTGTATTCAGTGATGATAGATATATGGAGTACCCCCAGAGGTTGTATGAATTTTACCCCGATGCAACCATAAGAGCACTGAAAAGACCAATGTTGACAGAAGCAGCTGAAGAAGAAGTGGTTAATGAACACTTGGAATCCTGGTTGATTGTTTCAAAGAAATAGGTAGTAAAAGCCGGATGCTTTTGCTCAGGAAGTTTTTTTTCTGAGCTCGAAGAGGAGATCCCAACGCAAACCTTGATCCTAGAAAGACTAGGAAATTCTCGTGTTCAAGCCATATTGGAGTTGATCCAGAAAGTCTCTGAAAGCTTCAGAAGCCATGAAGATCTGGACGCAGAGAGTGCACAAAGCAATTTAAACGTGGACAATACTACCATATAAGCAGGCAGTCTTCATGTGGGCAGAGATTCTTTGCGAAAGCTTGAACGCTTCAAAATAAGGACTTTGGATTTTGGTGAAGTTGTGAATGCAGAGGAACATGGACAATGGAAACAATGAAGTAACAAAGTCAGTCAATCTGACAAATTAAGGGAACTTGATTAATTAATAAATGCAATTCCTTAATTGTATGTTTTTAGATCATTCATCTCAGCCAAACATAAATTTCTCTGTATTTCTTTATGTTTTTAATCTCACGCCATTTGATTTTTTGCTGACAAATTTAAGTTTATGAAATGCATTATCCGAGATTACCTCAGTTCCAATACAAGTGTTTAACAACCCAATTCAAATTAATAAACCAGCAAGAAGTTGCCGTCATTCATTTTGGCATAATGAAGCCAAAATCTCTAATGACATGGGATTGAAATATATCAGAAACTTTGTGCAGATAAAGAAAGGAAAACAGACTTCACTCCAACTTTTCTCGTAGCATTGTTTCGATTAATGCTTGCTCCAATGTAGGTAGTTTGATAAGGTTCCATATACATAGACTCTTCTACAGCTGAAAGACCTAGATGACCTTTAAAGGCAGATCTTAAGTCTAGCAAAGTTGGCACATTATTATATCAGTTTATAGTAAAATAATTTTAATCCTCATTCATTCCCTTTAATCACAAAAGCCGAAATGAAATAGACAATAATGTTTCCTTCAGAGCTTATGTCACTTCCTTCCCCTTTCAATATATTTCATTAAAATTAAATTATTGAAACATGAATCAAATTTTTCATGCACAAGCAAGTTTGAGCCTATGGGTTGGCAGTATGAGATTCTGATAGAATCAATATTCTAAACTACTCAAATGGACAGATTTAATCCTCTACTTTAGATTAGCAAGCAGCCCTCTTTTGTATATAATATTATCTATTGATTCATAAGATCAATTTCTTTTCTATTTTCATTTTCTGCCAGGACGAAAATATTTGTAACCAATTGGCAGCAAGCTAGACTTCATTACTGAAACATTCTTAAAATGCTGCACAGCTCCTGGCACATATGTTTGCACGAGGGAGCATAAAATTCATATTGTGTTCCATGTGAACAGAATTCCACTTAAATCATCCTTGGCTCACAATATAGCTGTTGGTATACATCAAAATTATTCTTTACAGATTAACATAATTCTTTTTTCGCCAAGTTCAGAAAAATAAAGAAAGAAAAGAAAAGAAGTGTAACAGACGACATTGAATGAGACATTAAAATTTTTAGTCAATTTAGTTGTCAAAAGCACAGGAAGTCAGATGTTGTCTGGTAGTTGCATATGCTTATCTGATCATTTTGCCAGCTAACACAAATTCACTTTGACAAAGTTCTCATTCTAACATACAAGGTATAAATGCATTTGAGCCTAGAAATGCAGCTGGGCTTATGCCGTTGACATTGTTCGTCAAATGAGAGTATGCAACTATTTTATACGGTTGCCCTATCCTATGAATTATTCTTTGTTTCGGCGTCACAAAGCATTGCAGCTGAAGTCATCTACGCGCATTGCACATGAACCCTGCTTGCGTGGCAGAAGACTGGACCATAGTGCTGCCAAAAGACATAACATCAGTACAACCTGGCGCAACTTTTAGATGAGGTGATCTTGGTATGGGACTTGGTCTTGTATGTTAAGATCAGAATTCAGATGTATTTTTCATTAAATTATGTTTGATATTCCACTTCTCCAAGCTTTGTAAAGAACATATATATATATGTGTGTGTGTGTGTGTCTAAAGCTACCCTCAATATTTGATATAACTACTTTTGCTTTGTACTTGAACAATTCTTCAAACCCAACCAAAGTTTTTCAACCCCGAAAAGCCAAAAAGCCAAAATTTGTCATTAACTTTTTGCTCTCTTTCTGTGGTGATTTTCTTTCAGTTTTGTATAGCTTTAAAAGAAGGCAAAGCTTGTTTTTGGGTTCAACAGTTGATTCAATTTCAACCATAAATAGCTGTGCAAGCCCACAAAATCATGGATTCAAGCATGCCATACCAATATTTCACAGAATTGCAGCAATTTCCTACACCTGGCGGGCTTCCTGTGTTTGGTGATGATACAAATAAAGATTACTATCATCACTTTGATGGATTCTGCCCCCAGCTTCTCAACAAACCTTGTGTACCCGTACTGACAGGAGCCGCAGAAGAAGAGGTGGTTAATGAGCTACTCAGAATCCTTGTAGATTGTTTTGAGCAGATGGGTACCAAAAGCCGTATGAATCTGCTCAGAAAGTTCTTCTTTCAACTCCCGGAGGACATTCAATTCAAACTTCCATCCTGGAAAAGCTAGGAAACTCTCGTGTTGAAGCCATGCCAAATTTGATCCAGACACTTCTTCCTGTAATCAGATGCCACGAGGATTTTGATCACAGAAAGAGAACACAAGATGGTATGAGGCTCCACCATGTTACCCAGTCGCGCAGCCTTGACGTTGGAGAAGATCCATTGCAGAAGTTGGAGCGCTTCAAAATAAGGACTGTGACTTTTGAAGAAGTTGCCAAGCCAGAGGAAAACAAAAATATTTAACCTGTAAAATAGCGCAGACAACTATCAAACAATAATAATGCATATATTCATGAAGTTGATGATGCAGGATTGCGAATAAATGCAGCTTAAATTCCATTTTTATGTTCAAATTAATGCCTTAACTTCATGTAAGCTTCATCTTTTATATTCCAATTCTAGTCGGTTCCAATTTCAAGATTTATAAGTTAGTCTTTTTTTTCTTTAAATTCCATTTTTTTTGGTAGGAAAATAAAAATAAAATTGGACTATTTAAATAAATCAAATTTTTTTAAGTTACTACGTTAGAATGGTATGAGATCTAATAGTTTCAAATATTTAAATTAAAATTATTTAATAATCACTCCAAGAGTTTTGTATTTCATAATATTAAACTCAAGAATTAAAATAATAGAAAATATCACAATCATATAACCGCATTTGAATGAAAAAAAAAGAAATAAAACAAACCCGATAATCATTTCCTCAATTTGGAAACTAACTTTAATAAATGTTGAGTCTAAATTATTAAAACAAAATATTTAAATTCAAATTTGTAATAATAACTTTTATATATTACATATCATCACCTTAAAAAATCCATTAAAGGAAATATCAAAACGACATTTACCATAATTTCTCTGTGTATTTAACAAATCCAGCATATATTAAGAAATTGCAGGGAAATTAATCCACCAGTGCTGACATTTTTAGCTATTCAATAAAGTTATTTTTACTTGCGAGACAGAAGATTTTTTGTTTTATATATTATTTTTTCTTTTTCTGTTTGTTAGTGATTAGAATTCTATTATGTTAAAAAGAATTACAAATGTCAGTCACTACCTAGACCAAGTTTTATTTATTAAGATTCAAGAGTTTGCTTTATAGCAAAGTTCAACATTTCAAATTGAATACAGTTAAACATGTTCTTAAATTTTAAAATTATGTAAGAGGTTCTGAATTTTAAATGAAAATCAATTTAATTTATATTTCAACATTAGCTATATTTTTTTGTTGAATTCCACAGTATCTAAAACTTATTGATTCCAATTAATTTGACTCGAATTACGTAGGGTCCTATGATGGGTGTATAATGCTAATTACATTTAAATTATTCTCATTTTCACTTGTCATATACAAATTTAATTAAATTAAATAATATGTAAATAATGAATTTCCTAGTTGTGGAGCTAATATTCCACAATATCTATGTCAATCACTATTTCTAGTGTGAATGCAGCCACACAACAAATGTGAATGGCGTAGAGTGAACATATATGGATAACGAATCTAAGACTTTTATGAGGAGGATAAACTAATTATCTAGGATTTGGAGTCCTAGGTAGTGAATTTGATTAACTCAGAGCTTGACATTTGAATCTGCATGGACTTAATGTCAAAATTTCAATCAACAGATAGCCGTCACCATAATAGGACTGTGACATCAATAAAATGGTAAAATTTCCAAGAGTCACCGTTGGGTTCAGAGCTAATGCAGTATCATCAACCTTTAATAGGCTTAAAAGGTTGTAATGATGCTACTTTGCGAAGTTTATCCCCTACAAGGTCAAACAAGAAACGAATAGATCAAGCAGAGCCCCTGAATTGGAACACTCCACCAGAACGGTGCACCATCAAAAACCACCACCCAGAGCCAAAAAGAAGCCAAAAACGGACAAATGCCACCAAATGGGTCTGCCATAAAACAGAGGCTAAAGGTCATAAATACCAAACCAGAATGGTGGACCAGGCATTTTGATAATGTATATTGTTGGCAGGTTGCAGTGTTTCTAGGTTATTAATGGGTGTATGAATCGTCGAAAGCAATGAGCTTGATGCTTGGATCTGTCTGCTGATATATATATATATATATATAATGACATATAAAGTATAAATTTTATCTTATTATAAGAAAATAGAGTATTGCTTTTAAAAAGATACCAAAGTTGGAGGAGGCATTTCCGAGTTGTTTGGAGAAGTAAATTTGGATGCAAACAATCCCGCTGCCACCACTCTTAGAGGTTTACAGAATGATTCTAGTACAATGATTAACCAAAGTATGCCAGACGGAGATTTCCCCGGCAAGCTTGAACGTTTCAGGATTAGGACGCCGGACTTGGCAGTTGAGGATGAGAAGAAAGGAAGCTCTGAATCAAAAACATCCTAGTACAGAACATGACCAAATGATGATGCTAACTTCTTGTACATTCTTTGATTCATTTGTGAATGAACCTGTATGATTCAACAAATGTGTAAATTTAGTCAATAACGTGAAGCGATATCACGCAGAATTATTCATTTCTTCCATGTTTAGTAGAATGGTAACTGAGATGAATGTGTGTGATTGCAGAAATTTCCTGTAAGCATTGAAATATTGAAGGTTGCAGAAGTTTTTATGATCCATTTAATTAACTTGGCCTTTTATTTTGAATTACACAGTTTAAAAGTATTTTTGCATAATTCTCAACTTACAGGAACCATATGAATTTTTATATTTGTTGCAATCTGGGGTGGAATCTAATTCAATTATAACAATGACCTTTAATTTTTTTCTTATGAGATATTATTTGCCTTAATTCATTACATCTCTTGGTGTCTCTCTCAGAAAAATTTGCCTCTAACATGGTGATTTCCATAGGCAAGAACAGGCAAAACTCATTCTTACATAATTCTGAATGGATAAGAACAGGCCTCCTGAAAAATATATGGTGCAAACAAACTTTCAGCTAATTCTAAATCCAGAGGAACCACCTAAATCTGTGTAACAGTTACAATCTTGGATGGAATCGGGTTCAATTTGTCAAGTTTGCAACTAAATTGGGGCAGTTCACATGCATTCACGGATTCAATTATAGAAAGGGGATACTAGCTATAGATTAAGAAAATAAACTGTAGAAGTGTGGCCGCGTCGCTATGAATTCAATTGATTGTCATACGTGGCCTTGGCATTTTGCCCGGATCTTTTTGGATTACTTTGCAAAGTTGCTTTTGCCATGGTAGATGCATGCGAGATTGGTCGCGTTTGATGGCAAAATGAATTAAAAAATCCACTGGATCTTTTTGAGGAAGCAATTTTCTTGGACTGTTAGGTTGGAAGCTGGTAATTACATATAGTTTGATTGGTTGGTTTCCCAGCTAACTCTCATTGTTTCAAGGCTTAAAACTTTAATTTAATGCTTACAATTCCTCTAAAGTCTGCAAAATTGAAAGACTGGTAAGTTTGATCATCCATGTCAGCTGCCAAAAAGGCCTAAGGGCATACCGTGCTGTTTCCTATCACTTTCATAGTCTTATCTTTCGTCATTGGCAGCGTCAGAAGCAGGGCATTGGTTGAAAGCTGACATATGAAGTTGTAAATTTTCATTGAATTTCTTAGATCCACGAGTTAGATGATGTGTATAATTTTGGATTGGATTGAAGTTTGAATAACTTGCATTACATGCAGGAAGATTGATCATGATTCTGTTTTTTGATTTCAATATTCATGACTGGAACAGCACTTACTGTTGAAGGTGGATGAATTCAGGGCTGGAAGACAAGATTTGGAGGATTTTATGGAGGAAATAGACAAGGCGTATGGATATTCACATCAACAATAAGATGAATCAAACGAAAAACCAGAAAGCAGAAAGGAAAATTTCTGATAAATGTGATCAGGCCCATTTGAAGATTGGCGGAAAAGATCATAATACATATCTGATCTTAGAAATCTTAATTAATTTTGACTAGAAGCTGACATATTTGAACCAGCGTCATGCTGATGGCAAGGCAAGAGTCAGCCTAACCGATAAAGAATGTTGATTGGAATTAATTGACCTTAAGTTGTCAAAGTAAGTGTACGAAACTACCAATCTTTGCGCAATCTATGCATTGCGGCTTTGCCATGCCAATGAATGAAACAAAAGCAGTCAATCATGCGTATACCACATGTGCGCTGCTAAGCTGGCAAAAATTTTGGTGAGAACTCAGAAGTATTTGTCAAAACTTTGATGTTTGAACTTCACATGCTTGATCAAGAACCCACGTGTGTCTAAACCTGACCTCTAGTTCTGACATATATCTGTTTTTCCTGCAACATCATCTAGTTCCTCCAACACACTGAAGTTCTTAGGTTACCAAGAATCGTGTCAGTCCTAATCAGAAAAGCAAAATTTCTGATAACTCTTTTAACTTTTTGTGATTTCAGATTCATAGTTGACGCAATTGCAACCATATATAGCAGCTACGCTGGGCTGCCAATATTGTGCCAGGTTTCAGCACTCCTTGCAATCCAACAAGCCTGTATTCAGTGATGATAGATATATGGAGTACCCCAGAGGTTGTATGAATTTTACCCCGATGCAACCATAAGAGCACTGAAAAGACCAATGTTGACAGAAGCAGCTGAAGAAGAAGTGGTTAATGAACACTTGGAATCCTGGTTGATTGTTTCAAAGAAATAGGTAGTAAAAGCCGGATGCTTTTGCTCAGGAAGTTTTTTTTCTGAGCTCGAAGAGGAGATCCCAACGCAAACCTTGATCCTAGAAAGACTAGGAAATTCTCGTGTTCAAGCCATATTGGAGTTGATCCAGAAAGTCCTTGAAAGCTTCAGAAGCCATGAAGATCTGGACGCAGAGAGTACTCACGAGCAATTTAAACATGGACAATACTACCAAATAAGCAGGCAGTCTTCATGTGGGCAGAGATTCTCTGCGAAAGCTTGAACGCTTCAAAATAAGGACTCTGGATTTTGGTGAAGTTGTGAATGCTGAGGAACATTGACAATGGAAACAATGAAGTAAAAAAGTCAGTCAACCTGACAAATTAAGGGAACTTGATTAATTAATAAATGCAATTCCTTAATTATATGTTTTTAGATCATTCATCTCTGCCAAACATAAATTTCCCTGTATTTCTTTATGTTTTTAATCTCACACCATTTGATTTTTTGCTGACAAATATATGTTTATGAAATGCTTTATCTGAGATTACCTCAGTTCCAATACAAGTGTTTAACAACCCAATCCAAATTAATAAACCAGCAAGAAGATGCCGTCATTCATTTTGACATAATGAAACGAAATCTCTAATGACATGGGATTGAAAAATATCAGAAACTTTGTGCAGATAAAGAAAGGAAAACAGACTTCATTCTAACTTTTCTCCTAGCATTGTTTCTATTAATGCTTACTCCAATGTAGATAGTTTGATAAGGTTCCATATACATAGACTCTCTCCTACAGCTGAATGAGCTAGATGACCTTTAAAGGCAGATCTTAAGTCTAGCAAAGTTAGCACATTATTATATCAGTTTATAGTAAAATAATTTTAATCCTCGTTCATTCCCTTTCTTCTTTCCCTTTAATCACAAAAGCCGAAATGAAATAGACAATAATGTTTCCTTCAGAGCTTATGTTACTTCCTTCCCCTTTCAATATATTTCATTAAAATTAAATTATTGAAACATGAATCAAATTTTCCATGCACAAGCAAGTTTGAGCCCATGGGATGACAGTACGAGATTCAGATAGAATCAATATTCTAAACTACTCAAATGGACAGATTTAATCCTCTACTTCAGATTAGCAAGCAGCCCTCTTTCGTATATAAGATTATTTACTGATTCATAAGATTAATTTCTTTTCTATTTTCATTTTCTGCGAAGATAAAAATATTTGTAACCAATTGGCAGCAAGCTAGACATCATTGCTGAAACATTCTTAAAATGCTGCAAAGCTCCTGGCACATATGTGTACGAGGGAACATAAATTTCATATTGTGTTCCATGTGAACAGAATTCCTCTTAAATCATCCTTGGCTCACAATATAGCTGTTGGTATACATCAAAATTATTCTTTACAGATTAACATAATTCTTTTTTCGCCAAGTTCAGAAAAATAAAGAAAGAAAAGGAAAGAATTGTAACAGACGACATTGAATGAGACATTAAAATTTTCATTCAATTTAGTTGTCAAAAGCAAAGGAAGTCAGATGTTGTCTGGTAGTTGCATATGCTTATCTGATCATTTTGCCAGCTAACACAAATTCACTTTGACAAAGTTCTCATTCTAACATACAAGGTATAAATGCATTTGAGCCAAGAAATGCAGCTGGGGCTTATGCCGTTGACATTGTTCGTCAAAATGAGAGTACGCAACTATTATACACGGTTGCCCTATCCTATGAATTATTCTTTGTTTCCGCGTCACAAAGCATTGCAGCTGAAGCATCTACGCTCATTGCACGTGAACCCTGCTTGCGTGGCAGAAGACTGGACCATAGTGCTACCAAAAAACAGAACATCAGTACAACCTGGCGCAACTTTTAGATGAGGTGATCTTGGTATGGGACTTGGTCTTGTATGTTAAGATCAGAATTCAGATGTATTTTTCATTAAATTATGTTTGATATTCCACTTCTCCAAGCTTTGTAAAGAACATATATATATATATATATATATGTCTAAGGCTACCCTCAATATTTGATATAACTACTTTTGCTTTGTGCTTGAACAATTCTTCAACCCAACCAAAGTTTGTCAACCCTGAAAAGCCAAAAAGCCAAAATTTGTCATTAACTTTTTGCTCTTTTTCTCTGGTGATTTTCTTTCAGTTTTGTAAAGCTTAAAAGAAGGCAAAGCTTGTTTTTGGGTTCAACTGTTGATTCAATTTCAACCATAAATAGCTGTGCAAGCCCACAAAGTTATGGATTCAAGCATGCCATACCAATATTTCACAGAATTGCAGCAATTTCCTACACCTGGCGGGCTTCCTGTGTTTAGTCATGATACAAATAGAGATTACTATCATCACTTTGATGGATTCTGCCCCCAGCTTCTCAACAAACCTTGTGTACCCGTGCTGACAGGAGCCGCAGAAGAAGAGGTGGTTAACGAGCTACTCAGAATCCTTGTAGATTGTTTTGAGCAGATGGGTACCAAAAGCCGTATGATTCTGCTCAGAAAGTTCTTCTTTCAACTCCGGAGGACATTCCAATTCAAACTTTCATCCTGGAAAAGCTAGGAAATTCTCGTGTTGAAGCCATGCCAAATTTGATCCAGAAACTTCTTCCTGTAATCAGATGCCACAAGGATTTTGATCACAGAAAGAGAACACAAGATGGTATGAGGCTCCACCATGTTACCCAGTCGCGCAGCCTTGACGTTGGAGAAGATCCATTGCAGAAGCTGGAGCGCTTCAAAATAAGGACTGTGACTTTTGGAGAAGTTGCCAAGCCAGAGGAAAACAAAAATATTTAACCTGTAAAATAGTGCGGATAACTATCAAACAATAATAATGCACATATTGATGAAGTTGATGATGCAGGATTACGAATAAATGCAGCTTAAATTCCATTTGTATGTTCAAATTAATGCCTCAACTTCATGTTAGCTTCATCTTTTATGTTCCAGTTCTACTCGGTTCCAATTTCAAGATTTATAAGTTAGTCCTTTTTTTGTTTAAATTCTATTTTGTTTTTTGGTAGGAAAATAAAATAAAATTGGACTATTTAAATAAACCAAATTCTTTTAAATTACTATGTTAGAATGATCCCATATCTAAAAGTTCCAAATACTTAAACTAAAATTGTTTAATAATCACTCCCAAGAGTTTTTGTACTACATAATATTGGACTCAAAAATTAAAATAATATAAAAATATCACAATCACATATCCGTATTTGAATGAAAAAAAATAGAAAAAAAACAAAATGCGATAATCATTTACTCTATTTAGAACTAATTTTAGTAAATATTGAGCTTAAATTGTTAGACCAAAATATTAAAGTTTAAATTATTAATAATAACTTTTATATACTACATATCGTCACGTTAAAAAATCCATTAAAGGAAATATCAAAACGGCATTCACCATGATTTCTCCATGTATTTAACAAATCCAGCATATATTAAGAAATTGCAGGGAAATCAATCCACCAGTGCTGACATTTTCAGCTATTCAATAAAGTTATTTTTACTTGCGAGACAGAAGATTTTTCGTTTTATATATTATTTTTGCTTTTTCTGATTTTTAGTGAATAGAATTCTATTATGTTAAAAAGAATTACAAATGTAAGTCACTACCTAGACCAAGTTTTATTTCTTAAGATTCCAGAGTTTGCTTTATAGCATAGTTCAACATTTCAAATTGAATACAGTTAAACATGTTCTTAAATTTTAAAATTATGTAAGAGGTTCTGAATTTTAAATGAAAATCAATTTAATTTATATTTGAACACTAGCTATATTTTTTTGTCGAATTCTATAATATCTAAAACTTATTGATTCCAATTAATCTGACTCGAATTAGTTAAGGTCCTATGATGGTTGTATAATGCTAATTACATTTAAATTATTCTCATTTTCACTTGTCAAATAAAAATTTAATTAAATTAAATAATATGTAAATAATGAATTTCCTAGTTGCGGACCTAATATTCCCACAATATCTATGTCAATCACTATTTCTAGTGTGAATGCAGCCACACAACAAATGTGAATGGCCTAGAGTGAACATATGTGGATAACGAATCTAGGACTTTTATGAGGAGGATAAACTAATTATCTAGGATTTGGAGTCCTAGGTCGTGAATTTGATTCAGTCAGAGCTTGACATTTGAATCTGCATGGACTTAATGTCAAAATTTCAATCAACAGTCTACTAGTCACCATGATAGGACTGTGACATCAATAAAATGGTAAAATTTCCAAGAGTCACTGTTGGGTTCAGAGCTAATGCAATATCATCAACCTTTAATAGGCTTAAAAGGTTGTAATGATACAACTTTGCGAAGTTTATCCCCTACAAGGTCAAACAAGAAACGAATAGATCAAGCAGAGCCCCTGAATTGGAACACTCCACCAAAACGGTGCACCATCAAAAACCACCACCCAGAGCCAAAAAGAAGCCAAAAACGGACAAATGCCACCAAATGGGTCTGCCATAAAACAGAGGCTAAAGGTCATAAATACCAAACCAGAATGGTGGACCAGGCATTTTGATAATGTATATTGTTGGCAGGTTGCAGTGTTTCTAGGTTATTAATGGGTGTATGAATCGTCGAAAGCAATGAGCTTGATGCTTGGATCTGTCTGCTGATATATATATATATATATAATGACATATAAAGTATAAATTTTATCTTATTATAAGAAAATAGAGTATTGCTTTTTAAAAATAGTATCAAATTTTTTCAAGATTTAGAAAGGTTGTTTTTGGACATATATCCTTCATGTTTGGTATAGTTTTTTTTTTTTTTGGTCTATTTCTGGGATGGGATGCACAATTGTGATGGATTTAAGATTATGAGATTAGAACATTATTGCAATTTGTAAATTTCCTACTTGTTTGGGCGGGTGACAACCTTCAATCTAAATGAAACTCTATTATTGAATTGTGGATCTGTTTGCAATAAAATATTTTTTGTTTTAATAAAAATGTGCTTGCTGCTTGCTTCTAGGTAAGCTTCCACTTTATGGAATGTGTTTTTCTCCCTAATTAAGGAATATATTCTTTTTTTTAAAAAAAAAAAACATTCGATGTTCGAGGAGGTATCATAGACAAAACATTAGAAAACCGGTTTCCTTTTCTATGTTAGATGTTGCCTAGTGTCTCGGGTTGAGTTATTCAATGTGTGATCCTTTGGCCGGCAAACAACTTCTTGCTTAATTTTTGGAATTAAATCTTCCAAATCTTATGCTTAATGTATGTAATTGCCTTTTTGCTTAAATTATAAGTAAATATTTGACTAGAATATCTTATTCATCCACAATTCTAAAGCTAACACTTGCTTTTTAAATTCTAAAAGTTAGTTAGATTATATGGAATTCATTTACTAGAAATGATATGCATATTTTAGTAAATTGGTAGAATATTGAGACGCTAACAATTTGTTGAACATAATTCACATGTTTACAATATAATTTATTTTTATTTTATATTCAAATAAATATATAAATTATAGTAGATACACAGGTCAAAACAGTCATACATCAAAGATACTAAAAAGAATTAGCTAGTAGCAGCTAATGTGAATTCCTCACATTGACTTTGTTGAATATGACATAAAAATTTTGAAAATTATACCTTGACATGAATATATATGTTATGGTAATGGACCTAATCAACACTGATACCAATCTTGATGATATTTTAAAAAAATATTTTGGCTGGTGGGGCATTGAGGAATGAGACTGAATGAAAGTTAGAACTGCTCCTAGTTTTATCAAGTTTGATTTAACCACAACCTATTGTAACATGTTGGTTCAATTGAGAAATGCGGCTTCTATTGGCAGGTGGTATAATGCAATAATAGGAGGGGTGTGTAAAACTAAATTAATTAACTAAATTAAATAAAACTAAATTAAATTTTAAAATTTAGTTTAGTTTGGTTTAAAAAAATAATTTAAAATTATGGTTTAGTTTGGTCTAGAAACCAAACCTATCATGACCCAGAAAGGCGAATCCGTGACCGATGCTAAGATTACGCTACAAAAAAAGGAAAAAATTACAAAAGTTATTTTTGCAAAAAACGGCGATTTCTAACAGCTTCTTTTTGCGCATACGGCGATCTTAGAAATTGCCGAAATCACGTCCGCCATTTGGTATAATACGGCAGTTTCAGGCTAACCGCCACATCAACTATCGTAATTTACGTGCAAATTACGGCGGTTAAATTACGCTGGTTCAAACCGCCATAATTTACAAACAACAGTTTTGAGTATAAATTACGGTGATTCAAAACCGCTGTAATTTATAATTAATTTTTTTTTGTATATTACGGCTGTTTTGAGCATAAATTACGGCGGTTTAAAACTACCGTAATTTACAATTCATTTTTCTTTCAATATTCTAGCGGTTTTAAGTGTAAATTACGGCGGTTCAAAACTGTCGTAATTTATAGTTATTTTTTTACATATTACGGCGATTTTAAGCAAAAATTATGGCAGTTAACCGTCGTAATTTATAATTAATTTTCTTTTGTATATTATGACAGTTTTGATCATAAATTACGGTATTGTTTTTAAAATTACAAAAAAAATTTTAAAAATAAATTATAATAATTTTTTATATAAATTATGACAATTTTAACTGTAAATTAACTGCTTTAAGGTAAATTATGACAAAATTACTGTTTTTTGAACCACAATTTTTTTTTCCATTTTCTAAACCACCCTTTTTTTAACTACTTTTTTTTTAATTTCATCTATCTTATTATTAATAATCTCTTACCATGCAAAAATTTTTTTTTTAAAAAAGACGAAAGTGTTGTAGTAAAATAGACAAAAACTGTAACAAAAAAAAGACAAAAACTAGAACACAATCAAATATTTCAATAAAATATGTTAAGTTATGTGCATGTTCTCATATACTTTTGCCAAATAAAATCAAAAGGTCATACATGGAATAAGATGTAATTGTAACATAAATATTCCTATTTGCCAAACAAGAATTGCAAACTATAAAAAGATCTAAATTATACAAGGGAGCTGCCAAGAGAGACTCCTTCAATGAGATCAAGCTCCCAGATAGTACATAGTGTGTTCCAAACCCTATATATAAAGACCTACGAGAACTTAAATTACTTAACACACATAAAACATACATATTTAGTAGAACATAAAATTTGAGACTTAGTAAAATAGCAATGAAAATAGCAAGTTACATTCATCTCTCACAAGTAATAATGAAGAACTTAATGAAAAAAGAGAAAGAAGAAAATGTTTACCTAATCAATTCCCAACTCCCCTGGATAAAAGTTTTAGATTTTTCCTACTAAGTAGCAATTCAATGATACCATAAGGTTGAACAACCTAATCTCCTACCAATACCTTGTCCCTCACCGCTTTTTCAGTGCAGCTTATTAAAAAAAAAACTACAAAAATTATAGAATAAAATTATCACGATGAATAAAATAAATTGAATAGAAAATGCACACTTACCTGACTTTTCAAGTTTGGTTATGAATAGAAAATGCAAGAATTCCAATGCTACTGGAACTCCAATCCCAGACATTATATTCTTGTCCTTAGAGAATAAAATTTTCATTTCTTAGGTGTTATATGAGGCTTAAGTCAGAATTCAAAATATTAATTCTAGGCTTAATTTGTATAAATGCAGCCTACCTGCAAAGATAACAAGAGAGTCAATAATCCACCACAAAGCCCTGGAGAACAATCTTTGTGACAAATTAGTTATATTCATCTTTATGTCAACACTTGAATAAAAATAAGGCAACAGACCAAAAAAAAAAAAAAATGGAGATCACATAAATAACTTCACCAAAAGAAAATTTATGAAAAATTAATGTCTTGAAGTTAGGCTATGTATTTCAGATATAAGGTAGAGAACAAACTTTAGCATTAAATATATCCGTTAAAAATAATATCATTCAAGTATCTTGTAGAAAAGAAGAAAAATTGCTGGAGAAATTGGAAAGAAACATACATTGGGGAACTGGAAAACATAAAAATAAAAGAAGAATGCTTTCATTTACCTCGTCATGTATAGCTTTTGATGCTGTATGAGTACCATTACCACCAAGAATGAAAAGCATATCAAGTTCTCTAGCCTAACATACTTATCTTTGCCAATTTACTTGGTTACAAAGAAATGAAAACTTTTATCATAGATAAAATAAATTCACTAGAAACAAAAAATGGGGGAAAAATGTTCAAGCCTAATAAAAACTCACATCCTTGGTTAACTTTCTGAATAACTGCATCAATTAAGTTAAACAAAGAAGTTAAAGAAAAATCAGAAATGGGTTCTGAAATTCTCATAATACCTACTAGTTAAAACATGAATTACCATTCGGAACAAGCCCCCAAGAAGGGAATGGCTCCTTCTCAGCAGGAAAAGATTAAGGGTAAATTACACTTTTTGGTCTTTGTAGTTTCATTCAATTTTGGTTCTAATTATTTCAATTACAACACATTAGTCCCAAATTTTCATATATTTCATCCCAAGTTAAAATCTCAACTTTTGCATAATGAATCATACTTTCTGCACTCATGAGGGGATCATAATGGAGTCTCTAAGGTTTAGTACAAATGATCTAAATAATCTAAATAATCTAGAAGAACTAGTTCTCTAGTCACCAAACACCCAAGAAATGTGGTTACTAGATAAATTCAAATTACAGTTTGTAAAAGTGACTTACAGTAGTGCTTTGATTCCCAGAAGATAAAGCTCAGAGTATGAATCAAAAGTAGAAAATGTGAATAGATAGCAAAATGAGATCGATGATTTAAAAGGTGAAAGAAAAAAGAAAAAAAAGGAAAACAAAAATGTGTCAATGAATAAAAATATGTTGATATGCAACTTCAGGTTGGTCTATGGAGAACAAACCCATCATGGGGAAAGTTAAGCAGCATGGTGAAGAAAGCATGTTAATTTTATCCACATATCACATCTTTAATTGTAGAGAAGCAGCAGGTTTACCTTGCTAGCACTAATTGGTGATTTGGGTTGTTTGTTCCAGGCCCTCTAGGACTCCATCTAATGGTGTATATCTCCTATAAAGCAATGCATTTCTTCAGAAGGAATTTTTGATGGGTAAATCACATAAAAGAGCATGAAAAAGGAGGAAAGGTTATTCTATACCTTAGCATGTTCCTTCAAATCCTGCACGTAAGTGTCTTGTTTCATACTCCATATTTGTATTATGGTTTTGTTTGTAGTTACCAATCCAATTCCAAAGAACATTTTAAATCCACTAAAACACAACAGAAAAGCATTCCACATAATATAAATAATTCTTTTGCAAATTGAAGGACTATAATAGCCAAACACTAAACAAGAATAATGCAAATAGCACAAGCAAGAAACATTATGCTCCCCACAAGCCAAAAACTACAAAGTAATTGATTGTGGAAAAGGGCCTTACCTGACACCATACAATGGGAGTTTAAAGGAAAACAATTACCTTTGCAGTAGCATCATTAGAGCATGAAGCCAAGAATTAACTTGTTGGATCCCATTTGATAGCATTGACTTCACCTTGAAGTAACAAAATATGTTAAGATAACATGCATAATCTTTTGGCATCAACTTTGACAATAGCTACATCCAACCTTGGAAACAGCCCCCCCTCAAAAGGGGGATGACCCCCCCCCCCCCCAAAAAAAAAAAAAAAAAACCAAATATGTGTATTTCTTAGCCCCTCAAAGAAGATATGCTTCACTTAATCAGGAAATGATAAAATGGAAACAAAAACTAAAAAAAATAAGAAGGAAGAAAATTGCAAATGCACAAGGGTGAATGCATACAGTTTATAAATATAAATGACAAACAAAGCCACTTTCCCACTCATATGATTAAGAATTAAAATTTAAGTTGTCAAGTGTAAGCAATTTTGCCCTGGTTTCCCACAATGTTGATCATTGCATCTAATAGTAAGACTTCACTTTCAAAATGCCATGCTTGATTAATATATCTTTTTGCGCAATTTGGGCAGTTATTTATCTTTCCTTTTCCTCTTTTATGATTTTCCTTAATTCATCGACATCCTTTGTTATAAGATTTAAAGGTTGAAGGATAGAGAAATCATCATCCATTTTTGCATCACTCTGGAAAACCTCAACCAACACAATTAGTTGAAAATTCTAAAGAATACAATATGCAAATGCACACAGTTAGGAAATAAATGTGTGTATAGAGCTCAAGTTTGCCTCCAGCTCAAGATACTAAATTCTCTTTTGTATAAATGTAACAAGAGCACCAGGTGGAACTAAATTTCCATCAATTTTGCTTTTGTTAATCCTTGTCTCATATCCCAATGCAAAAGCTGAATGTGTGAACCCTGAAAGAAATTGATTACTAAATAAAAGATAATCAAAACAAGTGCACAATGCACATCAACCTTTGAGGTGAAATTGTTAACAGTGATAATCATCAAACACAAAACCTCCCTTTCAGATGCCATATTTGTACTTTACCGCTATACCAGATAACCTAAAACAATGCATACGTACTAAGTTCTTTCCCTTTCCCCCCAATTTAACACGATTCAACTTCCTTTGAGTGGCAAAAACAATTATTCATTTACTAATTAGTAGCATTATGATTAGCAGTGTCATTCCACTTTTTGGCCTGAAATGAAGAAAGACTCGTCTTTGGAAGCTCCGAAGAACACTCTTTTGCATCTTGTACCCACGTGCATAATACCTAGGTTTCAAAGCATAGCCAAAATTCAATGCCATGAATCTCAATTAATTTATTCTAAAGCCCATACGACTCCATGGTAGCAACAACTAGAGTAGGTCTCAAAAGAAAGTTCAGATCATCCAACCCTAGTTAAGACCTAGGTCCATTTTGATACAAAAAGTGAGACTTGATAACAAGGTAGAGCAGAAAGGAGTAACACATCAGTAACACATTTTTAGAACAGCACCATCGTCTTCTTCTCCTGTTTTAGAACAGAGAAGATCCTCGGCAAGACACCTGGTGGGGAAACTTGTTTAGAGATTTCATTGTTTCTTGCCTGTTGTTCGGCGTTCACAGTCTTGACGATCGAAAGAGCTGCTTCAACCCCTACGATTCTGGGTCTGGGAGCAAAGCTTTATACGTCTCCATAATTGGCCCTAAATCACGCGACTTAAGCAATAGAAAGAAGGTAAACATAGAAAGCAAAGGATAGGAGAGACTTACCCTACTCGTTGTGCTTCGAGAAAAGGATGGCCGATTGAACAGTGAATCACAATGTTCGGGTGTGAAGGAGAATCAACGTTAGGGTGCGAAGGAGAAGCGTTCGGGCTAGGGCTTGCTGTGAGGATGAAATTTTTTGCCTTCTGTTTTCACCCTAAAAAACGAGTTGCTTTTGTACTAAAGGATTATAATAACAATTTTTTAATATAATTTTAATTAAAAAGGCAGTTCAACCGTCGTATTTTGCTTTGAAAAAATGGGGGTTACCAATAACGCCGTGTGAACCGCCCTAACATGATAAAATTATGGCGGTTAAGTTTAACTGACGTAATTTTACTGCCGTTAATAACCCTTTTTTTTGTAGTGTTAGGATAAGACTCAACCCTGCAAGTCTCTCATATACAGAAATTACTAACTCATGAGAAGCTATTAACACTGAATCAAATCTGAAATACAACTATATATACTAAACCATGTTTTTACATCAGAAATCCTGTCTATGATCATTGAACTAACAAAATAATATATTAGGGAAGAACAATAACTGACTATTACACTCAGAAACCCAATCAGCTAGAACCATGAAATCGGGATCAACAGACTTCTCTCACACAACAGGATTAGTCGGGAGCATAGAACTTGTGTCTTGAAAAATTAAGGAATGAGTCTGACGACCCTTTGAATAGTAACACATATTTACATGACAAGGGACATATATCATATAGTTGTTTTTTTTTTTGTTTATAAAACAGACTTTTTCAATGTATACAAGTTATGGCGTTTGAAACAGAAAAAGGAACAGAAACGGGACGGCAACCGCATGGTATGCTATTACTCATGTAATATGCGAGAATTACGGGCAAAACTTGCATGTGAGAATATAACCACCGTCCCTGCTTACCACTAGTATTTGGAAAATCTATTAGACTCCAACTAATTTGATTCGAGTTAGCAGAGGTCCCACAACAGGGGTAGATTGCTAATTATATTTAAAAGTAGGTTTTTTATTTTCATTTTCACTTGTTGAATACAAATTGAATTAAATTAAATAATACGTAAATAATGAATTTCCTAGTGGTGGAACTTAAATTCCCACAATATATATAATAATCACTGTTGTTAGTGTGAATGCAACCACACGATAAAGTTTGAATGGCATAGAGTAAACATATATGGATAACGAATCTAGGATTCTTATTAGAAGGGTAAACTAATTATCTAGGATTTGGGGTCCTAGGTCGTGAATCTTGATTAAGTCAGAGCATGACCTCTGAATTTGTGTGGACTTGCAAATATCAAAATTTCAATAAACAGTCTTATAGCACTACAAGAAAAACAGACCTTTCCATCACTAAACCAATAAAATCTGTCGCTAAATGCATTTAGCGATGGAAAAAATTGGTTGGTAAAATAGCCACCACTAAATTAACAATGGAAATTAGCGATAGAAAATTAGCGATGGAAATTCCATCACTAAATTATCGACAGAAATTTCATTGCTAATTTCGTCGCTAAATTACCTGCAGAAATTATGTCGCTAACTTACTGAAAGAAAATTCGTCACTAAATTCCGTCGCTAACTTACCGACAAAAATTTCGTCACTAAATTCTATCACTAAATTACCAACGAAGATTCTATTGCTAAATTTTCATCGCTAACTTATCGACAGATATTCTGTCGCTAAATTATCAATGAAGATTCCATTGCTAAATTTCGTCTCTAACTTACCGACATAAATTTCGTCATTAAATTTCATCGCTAAATTACCAACAAAGATTCCATCGCTAAATTTCGTCGCTAAATTACCAACAAAAATTTCGTTGCTAAATTACCAACAAAAATTTCATCGCTAAATTTTGTCACTGATTTTGCTTTTGGTTGAAAAATCTACAATTAAATTTTTGTTGGTAATTTTTTTCCAATACAAATGCTTTTTTCTAATAGAAACCTGTATTTCATTTTCATAATGTTTAATATAATGAAAATAATGCAATTTGCTCATAATTCATTAAAAAATATAATACAATCATATATTAATAGAAAATATAACACAATCATGAAAATATATATAATATCTAACAAATTTTTAAAGTCTTACTCCAACATGCATGTTTGCTAATTTAATGATACAACAACTACACATAATATAACAATGTTCTAGAAAATCAAAATAGAAAAACAAATAACAATCCTATTTATCAGTGGATTGATGAGCATCACGTGTATATGAACTTGGACCAACATCTTGATTCATCTTTTGAATAACATCTTGGAGGAGAGATAATACTGATGGTGTTTATTATTGTTGTTGTTGCAATAAAATTGTTAAAATATCATAAAGAACCACCTCCCTTCTTTTTGTTTCCTCATAAAGAATTCTCTCTTTTTTTTTTTTTGTTTCCTCAATAAATTCTGCCATTTTTTACTCCATTTTTTTCTCCAGGTCCTCAATATTAGAAACAGATTGTGGAGTCAATGGAGATGTATCATTAGGATATTGAGCAAAAGATGATTGTGATGCACCTAATACTTCATTAGTAAGCCTGTTGTATCCAAATCCATACACAAAACCCTTAGATATGCCACTAGCAACTGCTACCCAAGAAGTGGTATCAAATCCAGGTCGATGAGTAGACTCATCACTGCCATATCTTTGTGACTGAACAACCTTGTATTCATTTTGTTTTCACAAGTAAAATAGATACATCGAATTAAAAATAACTTATTTGCTGCCCGCCCAATGGTGTTACTATAAGATTCACCTATGCAATTCACACGGTGTAACCACGCTCAAATCTATTCTTTTTTAGGTGAAAATGCACCTGATTTCGATTCAAATATTTCTTATTGCAATACTTTGAACAGGGGCATCTTATTTCATTACGATTCACAACACATGGCTATGAGAAAGCAAAATCTAAGAATTCATCGACCCCTTTCTGAAATTCATTAGTAATGCATCCTGTCTCATCAAATCGACGCCACATCCAATTATGATCAATTGACAAAACTATTACACCTTAAATTTCAAGAGTTCAATTCGTAAGGAAAAGTCAATGTTTTGGTACACAAATCTGAAAGGAGGATGCAAAGGGTAAGTTAGTAAACAACTTTGGGTATTTATGGAATAAATATTGCCACAAAGGGTAAATTATTTATTGAAGAAGTAAACAACTTTAGAAAGGGGTGTTTGCAAGTGAACCATAAATGAAGGGGTCTGCATACATTCTTTTCTTAAAAACTATTAAGGTTAAACACCTTGGGCTTATACATGTTTTCAGCTAGTTATCTAGACCCAACAAATTGCTAGATCCAATGGCCCTCAAGTCATCATAATGCAACTTGTGAATTCTAAGGAAAGATCACGTTCATATTATGTACATTATCAAAGATAAAGGCAAAAAAATGAAATTAGGCATAAAAATGTGGGTATAAGAACATAACCTCAAGTTTTACAAACTACATAATAGGAACACTTAATAATGGGAGCTGATTAGTTTTGTTAGTATCAATCACTAAATTTTAATACATCCCCTAATTTCCAGGTACACACATTAATACTATCTTACAAGCTTAAATCTCTCCACTTGAAATGTTATGTGGAATAGGTTCATTTTTTGTGTTCTTAAATACAGAATACGTGATATAACAAAGGAGGTAGCTGCAGCTTTAACTCCATAATCCAGTTCAAAAATCTAGTATCATACGTTTTGGTTGGTTTTGCCTACCTACAGTGGTGGCTTTTAAAATAATTGGATGAGCTAATAGGCATGCAATTGAGGGCTGATCATCCAGGCAAGTTTAAAGAATGACAAACTAATAAAGAGTTTCAATTTAAAACACCCAGATGGTGAAAACTGAAGGGTGCAGCTATTTCAGAGGAAGCTATCTTAGAATTAGGGAATATTCTTCAAAGAGAACTTTTTCATAAACTTTGAAATACATGCCCCAAAGAGGTTGAAAGGGTGAATGGGGTAATCACAAGGCTAGTCAAGCCATGTAGTCCTATAATTTTTGCCTAGAGACCTTTGCTTTTCATTAACAACTAACATGCTATTGGGTGAGAGACTTATGCTGAGGCAAGTGTTGTGGAACTTCAGTTTTGCCCCAGTTTATATCTACAGGCTCAGTTTCTACTGGGAGGTATCATGAACTAAGATGCTTGTCTTAGAGCTTTGTTGACAGTGGTCACTATTTGGGTAATATCCATATTAGCATTAACATGAACATCCTATATCTTATATGGTCACGTGCTCCAAAGCTAGTTGAGATTCGAAGTGCATGTGGATGTTGAATTCCTTGTCAGGAGCATTTCTTTCTTTTGGAATCTTCGAGGCACGTTAGTCTCACTAGCATGCCATGGTTGCAGTAACCTTGTGACTCAATGGATATGTGTAAAACCTTTTGCTTTTATGTTCACAAGCATAAAATGCTAGAAGTTTCCATGGAATAATAGTTGTATAAATATAACAGAATGCTTGAAGTTGTAAGCATATGTTTGTTTAAGGGACAACGAAAACAACTGCAGCTGGAAATTTTTCTAAATATTTATCTACAAAATAGAGCATTGTTTCCAAACATTTTACAAGTAAGTGTTTTTGAACCCTACAAACTGGCAGATTAATAATTACTGGCTTGATACTGATAGTATTAGATGTGGCATTTTCATGATATAGATAGGAACAAATGATATTATAATTAATATTAAGAACAATTTAAGAAGGCTAATTTACTATATGGAGTTCCAAGAAGTTGATTAGCTGCCATTCATTTTGCAAATACTAAATTAATTAAGGTTTAAACCAAAAACCAAATTATGGATTTTTTTTATCTGCTCACAACTTGCATGGGATTTTTGACTTTCTGCTAGGACTCGGGTCTAAGGCAATGAAATCATTTTGCTGGTGAGTTGTTTTGTAATTTAAGGAAACTAGAGTAGTTCTTGACTTCTAATTTTTTTTCCATTTTATGCTTTTCATGCACTTTGGCTTGTTGTAATGTCTTAAAAAGTGGACCAATTTTGGATAGTTTGACCAATTAAACTGTGGATCCAATTTTTCTGAATAGTGTTCATTGCCTAGTTGAAAATTCTAGGAACAACTGCACTTAAGGTAAATCTAAAACATGCCAGGGAAAGAAGCAAAACCAATAAACTAAAACAAGCTTAAGGCAGAATTTGAGATTTTTAAACCCACTGTAAAAGAAACTTGACATATTTAACAGCTAAATATAAACTATAAGAAGCCTAACACTTATGCGATGGGTACCCATGAATTTGGTTATAATCATGTTCATGGTTAAGAAGCAAAAGAAAACACAAATTTTTGCTGTAGGCAAATTTCTAGCCATTTGTCTTCAAATTAACGATACTTGAATTTTTGTTTGCAGATTAATGGTACTTGAAAACCAAAAATCTAGATGAAAATAAGACAAGAAAATACTGAAAATGGAGACGAATGAGTGCTTCGGCCTTTCAAATGAGATAGTGAAAGGGCCCTCTGTTTTATTTGGCTTGTTAGTCACCCACAATGAAGCTCATATTTGCTTACTACTCAGTAAGAGCTAGGTTTTCAAAAAGAAGAGAGACTCTCTTAAAAAAACATATATAAGCACAAACTAAGAATTAAAAAAAAAAAAAAAAACACGGAATCCAAGCACATGTTAAAAAAAAGCATATATAAGCACAAACTAAGAATTTTAATTAAAAAAGCTATAGATTTGGGTGTTGATGACCTCCGTGTCTAGATTGGAAGAAGAAATAGAGGAGATAGTTGGAGAAGATAGATTCACACGCAGACAGATGAGAATTGCAGATGAGGAGATGAGAAGCTGCAGATCCACACACAGATCTACACACAGACGAGGAGATGAAAAGCTATGTATACACTCTATTTCACTCCATTTCCCAACTTGCAAATAAGGAGAAGGAAGCTGCGAATCCGGATGGATGAGAACTGCAGGTGAATAGACTTATTGCCTTTTTGGTACAAGATGAATGGACCATCTTACCCCCGCATGTTGACTCCAACCCTCACCTTTGCTGGGTTATATTTATATTTTCTGGGTAACTTTTACAGCACCACTTCCTTTGGTTGTTAAATAACATTTTATATTGTTTTATAATTCAAATTTCGCCATGCATGTCATCCCAGGCTTTTGTTTTATAATTCAAGTTTCAATAAAGGTGTTCGGCGTTTGTCCTTTTCTAGGATTCCGTTGATTATTTTCCCCCTTTATTCGTAGAGTTCTTTTTAAAATGAAATTTTTAAAATATCATGCTCATGAATTTCCCTAAAAAAACTGTTATTTAATTTACTCTTCTGTATGATAGATGCCTAAGCTACCGTGAATGAAAAATTAAGAATGGAATCATAATTTTAAAGTCTTATAAATTTTTTATTTATGCCGATATTTATCATTAAATAGTAAGTGTACACTAGTTATGGATGATGACATGTTAGTGACGTGTTAATGTTGAAACCATTAAGCACTACATTTTTAAAAATTGAAATAATTGAATAACATATATAATATTAAAATAATCAAGTAGTGAATTTATTTAAACATTAAGTTAATCATAGTCTTAAAATTGATGTAGTCGAAAATATTTATTACTAATCATATTGAACATTAACTCAATAAAAAATCTAGTTTGACTTGCTTAAAAATCATGATCCTTTTCAATCATCACTTTCATATTTAAGTGACTAATATGTATTAGAAATTCATTAAATGTACTTAATTTAAAAATCATTAATAAAAACATATTTTTTCTTGAAAACAAGTTTTAGGTGTTGTTTGGTTCAATACAAAAATTATGATTATTGAAAAAAAAGTTAGGTTTAAATTGAAAATACAAAATTTCAAGGTTTTTGAATGGGTAAGCATGAAATATTAAGAAAAAAATTAAATTCCATTTGCTCTTTTTTTTTTTTGAATAAGAAAATTTGCTCCTGTAAATATGAAGGGCTTTTGATAAGAAAACAGATCACTTATTGTGTGAGCTTTTAAATTTTAAAAAAATAATCAAATTATTTTTTATGATTAAAAATTTTAAAAATATATTAAAATAATTGTACTGACACATGTAATAACAAAAATATTTTAATACAAAAAGTATAGAGGATAGTTGTTAGAAGTATTAAATTGAAAAATATTTAAAAAATTTACTTATTTTAATTTATTTAATATAAATTTTAAAATTTAATTTAAATAATATAATTTTAAAAGTTCATGAGGTAATAATATTTTTTAATAAAAACAAATAAATAAATAAATAATGTGGTGGAAGAATAAATTTGTTAAAAAAGTGTCCCGATCACTTGATAGAGCAACCTTTTCTTGTTGGCCCATGACTCCAATCACTTCATTGACATAAAAGTGTTCGACGTTGAAGGAGTAGTTTCATCATCCAACTTCCAGGCTATGGTTTGTGAAAGGTCTACTCGTTTCTCTCTCTTCTTTTTTTTTCTTTTTCATCCAAATAAATAGTCAAAATTAACTTACTATATTCGAGGTTTTTAAATATATTAAATATGTAATTAGTACTTTAAATATTTTATACTTTTGGTATAGTTCTTTAGGTTTTGAGTATCTTGACTTAAAATACAAGATAAACTATATACACATAATGATGGACAAGTGATTTTAAAAAATAATTCATGAGTCCGTCTAAAATATAGCAAATTATAAGATGACTGGACTAAGCTTCCTACCTTGATAATGTAATCTTGAATTTGTGATCTTTTTCCGAGGGTGAAGAAAGATAGGTCAACAAGCATTAAACTAAACTCTAATAATTAGTTGATAAACTGCAAGTAGACACATACAGTCTTCTTTTAAGATTTCTTTGTAATAGGATTATTGTCTTTTTTATGCTTTATTCTTTATCATATCAAAGGTTTTTTTTCTTATTTAATATTAGTTTAATTATTATGCTTATTTTTTAACATATCTAAATTTATTAGTAGCTCAATTTATAAAAAACTATTTTATATTTAACATTTAATCTAACGAGTGTGTACCTTCCTTTATTCAAGCAATTTATGTGATTTAAATGTTGATATGGGGAAAAAAAACTAGTGAATTGTCTTGATATTGTTTTTTGATTATAGTGAGAGATCTATTGCAAAAATGATGTTCCCAAAGCACATTTCAAAATATCGAAATTCTTACAATTCTGCTATATTGAAATAAATCTGATGCCTATCTTGTGTCTTCTTTATTATATTATTTGAGGCTCCATTCTAGACCTCACTCTCAGCTTTGTTCTTCAAGAATACTGATTAATTGTAGCATATTCAGTTAATTCCGGCCTTCTATCTCCCTAGTGTTCGACGAATTACCAATAAAAAACAATCTCGTCACTAAACTAGTAATAGAAAATACGTTTCATCATTAAATTAACGACGAATTACCAACGGAATACATGGTTCTGTCACTAAATCAGTAACGGATTACCAACGGATTGGTGGTTTGTTGTTAATTTAGCGACGGATTGGTGTTCCGTTGCTAAATTAGTGACAGATTTACCGATGGACTACAATCCGTTGCTAAATTAGCGATGGATTTACCAACGGACCCCAATCTGTCACTAATTTAGTGATGGATTTATGGTCCATCGCTAAATTAGTGACGGATTTAGCGATAGATTTGTGGTCAGTTGCTAATTTAGCGACGGATTACCGATGAATTATTTTTCATCACTGATTTAGTGATAGATTTAGCGACGAATTGGTGCATGGTTTCTAATCTAGTAATCGATTACCGACCGAACTTATATCCATTGCTAAATTAGCAATGGATTACTGACGGATTGTTGTCTGTCACTGAATTAGCAACGGATTACTGACGAAGAGGTTGTCCGTTGCTGAATTAACGACGATTTACCGACAGACTATTTTTCGTTGCTAATTTAGCGATGGATTGCTTTATGTCGCTGATTTAGCAACGGATTTCTGTCTGTTGTTGATTTAGCAACGGATTACTGACGGATTGTTTTCTGTCACTGATTTAGTAACGGATTGCTGTCCGTCACTGATTTAGCGACAGATTTAGTGACGGATTGCTGTCCGTCGCTGATTTAGCAACGGATTGGTAATTCATCGTTGATCTGTCATTAATCCATTGCTAATCTATTGGTAATTAGTGACGGACTATTTCGTCGCTAATTTTCCATCGCTGAAACCTTGTTTTCTTGTAGTGTAGCCAGTCACCATTATAGTACTATGACATCATTGGCTCCATTTTTCTTTTTATATGTTTAATAATGGAGCTGATTAAAATGGTAAAATTTTCAAGAGTTAGTGTTTGGCTGGTTCATAGCTAATGCAATGCAATTAACCCTTAATAACTTCAGCCAGCAAACAACTTCTTGCTTAATTTTTGGAAGTAAATCTTCCAAAATTTCAAACCTTATGCTTAGTGCAAGTAATTGACTTTTTGATTTAATTAAAAGTAAATCTTCAACTTGAATATCTAATCCATCTGCAATTTTAAAACTAACACTTGTTATTTAGGTTATAAAATTTGGTTGGATTATATGGAATTCGTTAGCTAGAAATGATATATAAATTTTAGAAAATTTGTAGAATATTGAAATGCTAACAACTTGTTGAACGTATTTCATGGATTTGAGGTGTAATTTATTTTTATTTTATATTCTAATAAACATATAAATTATATTAGACATTCATGTTAAAATAGTCATACTTAACATCAGCTAACTTGTCATACCAACTTTGTTGAATACAATATAAAAATTTGGAGATTATGAGAATTATATTATAAAATGAATAGATATATTATGGTAATGGGCCTAATCAAAATATAAATCTTAATGATATTCTTTAAAAATATTTTGGCTGAGGGGGTATTGAGGAGTGGGAATGTAGTTTCATCAAGTTTGATTCAACCACGATCAAATGCAGCGTGTTGATGCAATCGAGAAATGTGGCTTGTATTGGCTGGTGGTAGTTTATCTAACAATGGAATAGTACGAAAATGCCAAGATAAAGACGAAGATGAGAGATGGGGGTAGGTGGGCAACCAAGTTCTATCAACCTTGTGTTGACTGGCTTTATCTTTATGCCACTAGCTAGCCAATCCCATGGACATTGGACATGTGATTACATATTAGGTTTTGTTTGATAGACTGAATAAAATAAGAGTAGATAAGTTATAAATAAATAAATTATTTAAAATAAACAGTACTTATTACTATTATCTAGAGTTTAATAGGTTGGATATTATTTTAGTTTAATTCAGATATATACTTGAATACCATGTTTAGTATGGTAGATAAAAGTAAGATAAAATTCTAATTTTACATAAATAATCCTTGCATGGGAAAAGATCTTTATGCCCTTATATATATATATATATATATAATCCTACCACGAGCGAAGAAGGATTCAATTATAAGATTTTCTCTCGTAGAGTTGAAGGGCATAATTTGGTAATTTTGTACATGAAAAGTAAGTGCATTTTGTTTATCATACCAATTAAAGATCTTGATAAATTTAGAGAATTTTATTTTACCTCTTCCCTCATATAAACTATACAACTTATTAGGATAATCTTCCATATTTAGATTTTTATTTGACTTACTTATCTAGTCTATCAAATATGAATAAGACTAGATGAGTCCTTGTCCGACTATCCACCAAACAAGCTCTTAACATAGAGAAATTAATAAAGGAGACAATAATTTCAAGTCACTATGAAATTTTTGTAATCATTTCACTTTATATATGGTGCAATAACCTAGTGAGGGTCAATACATGAGGAAAAACTTCATCGTCTATAAGATTATATATTGTTTGTTCATGGTTAAATGTCCGTTTATTGTGTGCTGTGTTTCGCGTTCTACATTCACAATCAGTTTCGGCCAATAGGGAACTTCACAAGGGCATGCTCCTATGTTATATCCAATAAACCCCACATGTTTAATAGATTAGGGGATTAGAAATCTAAGAAGTGTATAAGTGTCACCCAACACTCCCTCAGTTTCCAACTATAATCATATAAATAGTCGCACATATCTTTTTGTAATATAAATTCATAATAACTTTATTTCATAAAATTTAAAATAAAGTGTTGAAATTTTGAAATATTTAATTTTTAAATCCTGAAATAAATTAAGTACTAAAATTTAAATTTTAAAATGTCTAAATAAGTTTAATTGTAAATATTGAATTATATTATGAAACAAATTTAACTTACTATTTAGTGGGTTTGAAGTTTATAAATTGTCATTATGCTTACCCCCTAATAGCTTTTATGTAAGATTCGAAGCAAGCTCCTGGAGTCGCCTTAAGTGAGTTCACATGCTCCAACTACCGTCTATAAGAACTCATCTACCTACTTTCTCTTCAAATATTAGGCCAAATATATTAATTAATAAATCATAGTTCACCATACATAGATCTGCCGTCGGTGCCCCTAAAGCTTTCACTATCGCTGCCCTTGAAGATCTCTGATACTTTGCAGATTGTAGATGATTTCATCATCGTGAGGGTCCAACAGACATGTGAGGCCTCTGGCGAAGAAGAAAAAGAAGAGGCTAGCTTGGGCCTTTGAAGCAACGGGGAAACTAATAGTTGTGGGCGATGCAGAAGGTCCCATATTGGGTGGGAAAATGCAAGGGAGCAGACAAGAGAGAGAGATAGAGGCGGGTAGGTTAGGAATTACAAAAAATAGGAGGACAAAAAAGTCAATACCCCTTCCCGTAGCTTTAAAAATCTCCTTTTGCTTTAGATCTTTTTAACTTAAAAAGGCAAAAGTATAAGCCAAAAGCAAGGAAGTAAATATTAAAATATCACTTTCCTACGTTAACAAGTGCAACAGGTCTTCTAAGAAGTTAACACAAACACCACCTTAGAGGGGACTTAAAAGGTGTTTGGAACAATTTTTTATAAGTGATTTTTTACTTTTCAAAACACAGAATCACTTTTGAGGTGTTTGAGATATTGATTATAGTTTTTTTTCTCTAAATTTTAGCCGGTAAAATTAAAATAAAAATTTTGAGAAATTGTGTTTTAAACTTTAATAACATCTTTGTAATTAAATAAAATTGTTGGAGGACAATGTTTATCTTAATTCCTAAACTACCGCTATGCTCTCTCTCTCTCTCTCTCTCTCTCTCGCGCGCGCGCGCGCGCGTTCACTCTTTCTATTTGCTTTCTGCAGCTACCATATCACCGACCAACAACTATTGCTAGTTGATTACCATACCACCGTCATTGGTGCAACCCAACAGTGACAGCAAGCCATCTCTAATGGCCAATGGCTACCCGTGGACAGAGAAGGTGAGTACGTGATGTTGGGTTATGTACATGATGTTGGTTTCTCTCTCTAATTGGGTTTGCTCCTATGTTACTCCCACCTTCTGGAAGTCCAAGAGATCAGGTACTTTTCTCTCTTTAATTTTGCTCTCTCTGGGGATTGGGCCAAATATGTGACATTACTTTCTCTCTCTAATTGTGATTGCTCTCATATCTTCCACTCCCACTAGTGTATAAGAATTAACTTAGTTGAAAAAAAAGTCAAAAGAAAGAAAAGGGAATGAAAAATGAAAGGAAAGAAAAATGGAAAAAAAAGAAAGAAAACAAAGAGTTGGGGCATTTTGATTAGTTTCAAGTAAAAATTTTTTTACAAGCAAAATAAACAAATTTTATTCATTATTTTTAAAAACTTGTTAATATATTTTACAAAAATGCTTTACTTCCATTGATAATCACTTTTATATATGTACTTCTACTTCTAATTTTGTACAATCATTTGCAACCACCCGTAGACGTGCTAGTCCTCCACCTCAACGGTAAGTGGTCTCTCAAGCGAATGATGAAGTTGTAGATCACTGTTTGGATTGGGTTTTGACCTTAGGACTCTACAAGCTTCAAGATCAAGTTGAGAAGAAGTTTATTTGATTTGGAGTCTTGGGAACAAGGATATTAAAAATGAATTTTTACTCAAAAATGTTTAAAGCTCGTAAAAGTAAAGATTTTACTTAATGCATAATATATATATGTATAATTTTATTGAATATTGTCATAGTTGATATAATATAAATAATAAATAATAATAACAATTTAAACTAAAATAATCAAATCATAAATATTCAAATATGAAGTTGGCATGAGTATAATACTAATAAGAAACAATAAAGAATTAAATTAAAACACCAAATCACTTACACAAAATAAAAACTAAAATAGTTTATTAGATTAAAATAACTAGTAAAATGACAAACTATGAATTTAAGATTAAAAGTGAGAAAACGGCTAGTAAAAATGTAATTTTACAGCTTTTACCACTTTTATGGTGAGTTTTCACAAGATTTTATTCAAAAAAATTTTAGATGTGCACTTTTGATAATCATGCTTAGGAATATTTCCTCTTTCCCTCTCTTTTCTTTTTCACTCTTTTAATTACTTTTGTTAGTCTTCAGACTTTATATTAATTTTTCTAATAACAAAATAAATTAAATTTTTTTTATGTATATATATATTTATAATGGATAATTCATGTTGTTGAATTTATTATTTGGGGATATATGCACTGCATGTTGTGCTAGATTGTGAAATTGTTAAATTAGATATAAATGTAGTAAATTGATCATATATTATTATATAAAATTTTAAAAATAACAAAGTTAATTTTATATAAAATTAGACTTAAATATCTTTATTTGGATGTATAATTTGTCACATAAAAAAGTCAATATTGAAATTTACACCATATAAGTTTTAAAAAGTAAAATATATTTTATAGTGTTATTAAAATTCTAATTTTATTCTATTTATAAAATGGACGTGCTAAACTTTAAATATATATATATATATATATTACATACACGTTTTGCATTTATAGTTAAGAGTTGAATTATACTATTAATAGAAAGAATGAGTATACTGCGGTATTTTGGCCATATCTTAAAATATAAAACTCCAATTTATACGAATCTAATTTTAGATAAGAGTAGACGTTGTAAGATTTTGAAAAATATATAATTTATTATTTTTGATTGAGAATTCAAGTGTCTAAACAATTTTGAAATTGACTAATAAATTCTAATAGAAATAAATTTTTCAACCTAATATGTCTTTAGTAAATAGACCTTTTTTCTCAGGCGACTAGTTATTATTTAGTGATTTTTTTGTGTTTTAAAATTAAACTTATTGCAGAGTGTTCAAAAAATTTTTTAAGATTTTTTGAATTTTCAAAATAAACCTGTGTAGTTATTACTAACAAAAGATTCAAATTTGTCTTTTACCATCTCACAAAAAGTCAAGAATTGTCTAATGTATCTTTGATAATTTTACCTATAAAAAGAGTGTATATTAAAGGGAGAAGTATCTAAACACTAACTCTCAAAGTCTCATTTATCTATGGCTATTATTAATTGTGCTATATTGTCTACTAGTTGAACAAAAAGTGCTTACAGCAAATTGTTTATTCTTAAGAGTGCTTATTTGAAGTGAGATTATTTTATACATTAGTGGTTGTTAATTCTACTTAAGAGGAATTATTACATTTCTACTTTATCTCTACTATAATTTGTATTGGTATTTAAAATTCACAAAATCAAAAGTTTTGCTTGTAATTGAGATTTCTTATCTCCATTAAGTGTAAGGAATTTAGTAAAATCTTGATTGATTAGAGTTCAAGAAAATGAATGTAAATCTGCATATAAAATCGAATCACTATAAAAGAGTTTGCATGTTTTATTCATACTTTTTTTATTTTATATAAAATTGTTTTATATTTACTTTACATGAATTGTATAAATTTAATTAATTTAAATTTTATTATATAATTAAATTTTATACACTTAATTTTGCGATAAATACTCAATTCACCTCACCTTTTAGATTGTCTATTGAGACAACAATTTTCTCTCGCTTACTATAAATAAATAAAAGTAGAAAAGAAGAAAACATAAAAAAAGAAGCTGGAGGGAAGATAAAGATTTAAAACTCTCCATCCTAGTTAGCTAGGAGAGTAGGAAGGCTCTCCCCTACCTAAGCTTAACTATGTTATGTCAAGAAAATGATTCTTCTTCTATGCTCTCTATATCTTTTTCCATACTCTATATAATAGAATATAATAGAAGGTATTTTGGATATTTTGAATATTTCTATTTAATATTTATATAATTCATCTCATTATTTTTTCTTGTACAATATTTTTTATAAAATTCCACTTCATTTAGTTCAGCCTTAGTTTAGGTTTATTCTGTAAAATTTCAATATCAATAGAAATAAATAGAAATTAAGAATAAGGAGTCTTTATGTTGCAATACCAAGGACCTTGTTTCAAAATAACACACCACCTGGAGCTTTACCAGGATTAACTAATAAAAGGCCTAGAGCCAGAAATGATCTTAGAAATTAATTGCGTTCCAGGAAAAAATCTCAATATCGTATTCGTCTTGAAGAAAAACAAAAATTGCATTTTCATTATGATCTTACAGAACAACAATTATTTAAATACATTCATATCGTTGGAAAGCCAAGGGTCAATAGGTCAGGTTTAATTATAATTACTTGAAATGCATTTGGATAACATCCTTTTTTGATTGGGTATGGCTTCCACTATTCCTAGAGCTTGCCAATTAGTTAATTATAGACATATTTTAATTAATGGCTATATAGTAGATATACCAAGTTATTGTTGCAAACCCCCAAAATATTATTATGGCAAGGGATGAACAAAAATCCTGAGTTTTGATTTAGAATTCTCTCAATTCTTTTCTTCACGAGGAATTGCCAAAACATTGACTCTTTACCCATTCCAATATAAAGGATTAGTCAATCAAATAATAGATAGTAAATGGGTCGGTTTGAAAATAAATGCACTGTTAGTTGTAGAATATTATTCTTATCTGACTTAAATCTAACTAAAATAACAAGGGTTTGTACAATTTTTCTATCTTTTAGCGAAGTAATTTGACCTAAGGTTAAGATAAATAAGGATTTGACTCGGATTTTTCTCATATTTATGTATCATAAACCAAAGATTTTCATTCCTTGTCTATTTTTTTCAATTCTAGCATTTTCCATGCCACAGTAATTCGAAATAAAGAATCTCTATCAAAGAAAGGTCTAATTGTTAGAATAATTGTATTTATTGCTATTTGATAAATTATCTATTTGATAGATTATGATCCCTAATAATATTGTTACATTAGGTGAAGGTACGGAAAGAGAGGGTTTCCATTCCTGAGCTGGCTGGCGAGGAATGTTCAACAATTCGAGTCTTCCAGACAATAGCTTCTTGCTTCTTCAATATTAATTAATTAGGAATGAAGGACGATAATATCTGTTTGGAAAATCAGCATGTCTAGAAAACGAATTACTGTTATTTTATTATTAAGGAATTAGATAAGATGACTAAAAATAAGAAATAAAAAATAAATAAATTGTAATATGTTATAAAATAACTAATACACTAATAACATGCCATTTTACAAAATAATATATAAAAAGTTAAGGTTACGTTTGGGAGCAAGGCAGAGTTTGCAAGATTATATAATTCAGGTAATGGCAAAATAATATTTTAAATATTTATACTATAATTTCTAAAGAATTTTGAAGTCCAGAAACAAGAAAATGTAAAATTTATATGCCAAACTAATAATTAATAGATCATTTATTTTGGGTCCTTCCCATGACCATTCCTAATGACTTTGAAATTTTCCAATTTAATTTTCTTATGTCTTTTTCTCTTTTTTTTTTTATGCCTTGGCATTGGACAAAAATAAAATCATAAAGATAAAAAAGGAACACATTTTTTCAATTAATATTTTAAAGCTCACCTAATTTAATAACTAAAAGTAACTATTAAATATCAATATTTTATACATCCAAAATTTATATTTATTTATCATAAAAAGGCAAGAAAAACCGGCTTCAGGGTTCCTCTCTTTTTTGTTTTTACCAATAGAAATAAAATAAGCCAATAATAAATAAATATAAGAGGGTATTTCGTATAAAAAATTTTAAAATTTAAATTTTTTATATTACAGAAAAATAGAGTTTCAAGAATTTTAAAGATTTAAAAAATTAAAACCCAAAATTACGTGAATTAAGAAACACCCCGTCCCCAACAGTAGTCTAACCTACCAACTAAAAAGTTAAAAAAAAAAGGAGGAAAAAGGAGAAAGAAAGTCTCTAAGACCAAAAGAAAAGCTCTCTAAGGTCGAACAACCTTCGAAGTGTTGGGACCCGAGCTCTGATATCACTTATTGGGGTTAGAACACAAGAGAAGAAAAATATCACCACCATAAGAAAGAATTTATACAGGACTCTCGAGTATTTTTGCCAACTCGAGATATTCACTTACAAAAGTATTATCACTTTTGTATTACCTTCACTATAATAAACTTACTCTCTACGCAAGAGAATTTTTTTCTCTTCTAAAAACTTGAGAGATTCTCTTTCTAACTCTCTTGTTCTTTGCTCTCGTTAGTGTGTCTTAAGAAGGCCAAGAGCTCCTCTATTTATAGGCAAGAAGTGGCCAAAGTTTCTCCATTGCATTTAATGTTGATTGGCTGGCTTTGCTGCATTGTCAACAAATACAAGTTTTCTTTCGGTGCTCATTCCTTCAATTGCCAAAGTATTTCTACTGCATTTAATGCAGCCATTTGAAGAAAATAAAAGCACAAAGCCTTGTGGCTTTGTTTTCAACACATGGAGACTGGACCCTACAAATCTCCCCCTGTGGACCCATGCTTCTCGCAGGAGATCACTGTTATTCTTTTAAGTAGAAATCATGTTGATAAGTTCTTTGCACATTTCAAACTTGTTGTGAGATATCACCTTAGTTATCATATCTAAAGGTTTTTTATCAGTGAAGATCTTTTTTAGATAAAGGGACTCATTGTCCACCTACTCCCTTATCTAGTGGTACCGCACATCAATATACTTCGTTCGAGAGTGATACATAGAGTTTTTACTCAAATCTATTACACTTTAGCTATCACAATAGAGTACATACTCCTTTTGGTACAGACCAATCTCCTGAAAAAATCTTTTCAACCAAATCATTTCTTTTCCTGCTTCTGTAGTAGCAATATACTTTGTTTTAGTTGTTGATAGTGCAACGCATTTTTGCAACTTGATTGTCATGATATAACTCCGCTTGAAAAAGTAAACATAAATAGAAGTGGATTTTCTATTATTATCAAGATCACCAGTCATATCAGCATTTGTGAAACCTTCTAAGACTGCATCTGATCCTCCAAAGCATAGACACGTCTTTGACGTACCCTTTAGATATCTGAATATCCATTTTATAGCTTCTCAATGTTCTTTTCCCGAGTTGTCAATAAACTGACTAACCACACTAGCAACATAAGTAATATCCAGTCTAGTACAAGTCATGGCGTACATTAAGCTCCCAATTACAGAGGAATAAGAAACTTTCACCATCTTCTTTTTTTCTTCCATTGTTGTAAGACACATCTTCTTACTTAACTTTAGGTGACCAGCAAGAGAGGTGTTAACTGGTTTAACATCTTTCATATTGAAGCACTCTAGAACACGCGCAATAAACTTCTTTTAAGATAACCACAACTTTCTCTCCTTCTTGTCCTAAATAATCTTCATCCCTAAGATTTGTTGTGTATGACCTCAGTCTTTCATGTCAAAAGTCTTGGATAGGTCTTTTTTTAGTTTGGCTATCTGCTCCTTGTTACGTTCTACAATCAACATGTCATCCACATACAATAACAAAATAATAAAATTGTTGTTAGAAAACTTTTTGAAGTATACAGATGGATTTGAAATAGTCCTCTTATATATTTGACTCTTCATGAATGAGTCAAACTTCTTGTACCACTGCCTTGGTGCTTGCTTTAATCTATACAGACTCTTATTTAATTTACACACTATGTGTTCTTTTCCCTTGACTTTGAATCCTTCTCACTGTTCCATGTAGATTTTTTCTTCCAAATCTCTATGAAGAAATGTAGTTTTAATGTCTAATTGCTCCAATTCAAGATCTTGGCTAGACTACTAAGCTTAGAATAGTTCGGATGGAGGTCATTTTCACAACTGGTGAAAAACTTCCATCAAAGTCAATTCCTTTCTTCTGTCAAAACCCTTTGACCACTAGCCGAGCTTTGTGTCTAACTAGCTTGCCATTTCCATCTTTTTTCACTTTAATGACCCATTTGCATTTGAGTGGTCATTTACCATTTGGAAGTTTAGCTAGCTTGTACGTGCCATTTTTCCATAAAGAGCCTAAGCCTATTTCTTCTTTCATGGCTTCCATCCACTTGTCTTTATCTGGATGAGTCAATACTCCTTGAAAGTTCTCTAGCTCCCCATCATCAGTAATAAGGACATACTTAGAAGATAAATACCTGGATGATGGTTCTTTTCTCGTTTAGGTCGCTTGAGAGGTTGTACTACTGCTTCTAGTGGGGTGGGTTGCTCCCTTGCTGTTGCTCCCCCTGCTCTTCAACCTCATTATCTTCTTCTAGTATGACATCTTCTCCATCTATGACATGATTTGATGGAGATGGAATAGTGATCTCATGCGAAATTGTACTATTCTCTTCTTTGACCTTCTTAGTTTGGTTATCAACTCCAAAGTCATCTTCACGGATGACCACATCTTTACTTCAAATAATCTTCTTCTTCTCTAGGTTCCATAGTCTATAGCCGAAGTTTTCATCTCCATTCCAACGAAGATGCAGGGAATAGCTTTATCGTCAAGTTTCGATCTTTGCTCCTTTGGCACATGGATAAAAGCTTTGCAGCTGAACACTTTGAGATGAGTGTACAGTACTTTTTTATCTCTTCACACTTGTTCAAGGATGTCAATTCTCAATAGAACTAATGGACTTCTATTGATGATATAGCAGGCTGTACGTGCTGTTTTACCCTAGAATGACTTAGGCAGTTTCGCCATTCTAAGCATGCTTTTCACCTTTTAACAATAGTGTGATTCATTCTTTCGGCTACAACATTGTGTTGGGGGGTTCTGAGAATAGTCTTTTCATGTCTAATCTCATGGCTAGGGCAATAGCTTTCAAACTCTCTTGAGGTATATTCTCTACCATTATCAGTTCAGAGATATTTTAGCTTTTGGCTTGTCTCCCTTTTCACCATTGTATGAAATATTTGAAATGCTTAGAATGCCTGGTCTTTGGTTTTCAAGAAATACATCCATAGCTTTCTTGATGTATCATTAATAAAAGTAATAAATTATTTATTTTCTTCTATCAATTCAACCTCCATAGGACCACAGACATTAGAATATACCACATCTAATATATTTGACTTTTTATTGGGAGTTTTCTGAAATGATACCCTATGTTGCTTGCCCAATAAGCAATGATCACAGGATTTAAGTGATGCACCTTTCGCCAAGGAGATAAGTGACCTTTTTGCCAAGATCTGCAACTGTTTTTCACTCATGTGTGCCAATCTCTGGTGCCACAAGTTTGGAGATTGTTCTCCTTTAGCTACATTTACCCAATTATGACAAATTTTAACATTTGTCTTGTACAATGTATTGGATGTTTGTCACCACCAATGATTCCTTGGTGAGTGTCCATATTCGTTTGTTATTATATTGTGGAAGTGGTTGTATCCTTTGTGATCTAGGGCAATTCTTGATATCAGATTCATCCGCATATCAAGAACATGTCGAACATTCCTTAGAACTAGCATGTATCCAACATTTGTCTTTACACAAATATCACCAATTCCCATGATCTTGGAGAAGCCGGTGTTTCCCATTCTCACTATACTGAAATCTCCTACTTTGTATGTGTAGAAGAAATTTTTGACTAAAGTGAGATGATAAGATGTCGTTGTATCAACTATCCACTCTAAATCAGATGTGGACACGTGCATGCACTCTTCTTCTTTATTCATGACAAAGGCCACAAAATTGTCATTCTATACTACTACGGTTGTATTTCTATCATCACCTTTTTTCCTTTGTCCACCCCTTTGCTTTGGTGGGTGTGGATAGTTTTTTTTACGATGATCTTGTTGGCCACAATTCTAACAGCCTTTACCTTGTAATTTGGACCTTCTTATGGATTTGCCACACCCTTTGCCTAGATTTCCCTTCTAGATTCCTCCCTTTGTCTTGTGACGAAAACTTGTCCCGAGCTTTCTGACTTCTTTTTCATTTTCTCATTCAGTAAGATAGCTGATGTGACTTCTTTCAGATCGATGGTGGTTTTGCCATGGAGGATTGTTGTCGTCAAATATCATAGAGGATGGCAACGAATTGAAGAGTAAAATTGCTTTATATTCTTCCTCAATCTTCACTCCAACATTTGCGAGCTGTGTGATTGGTCCATTAGACACATTTAAATGAGACAAAAAATTTGTACCTTCTCACATCTGAAGTGCATAGAGTTGTTTCTTCAGGTATAATTTGTTTGTTAATGTTTTGGACATGTACAGACTTTCTAGTCTTGTCCAAATTCTGTTTGTGCTTGTCTTATCGATGATATTGTTGAGATATCGTCTGATAGGTGCAGTTTAATTACACTGGCGTATTTTCGTTTATGTCGGTCTAATCTTCACTTTTCCTGGACTTTGGCTTTTTATCTTCGATTGCCTTGTAAAGGTCTTATTGGATTAGCAAATCCTTTATCTTTCTTTGCCATGTGAAAAATCATTTTTCACCATTGAATTTTTCATATCATATTTTACTCTCGACATTTTCACAAAATTTACTATAAATAGTACTGTGTGTACAGTACCATATATATGAACAATATCACTATACGTATGAATAATACATTGTATGTATGAACAATGCCACCGTATGAATGAACATACCAGTATGTATGAACAATACCATGTACGTGTGAATAGTACCACATATAAGTGTATCTATAAGACTAATACTAGCATTGGTTCTAATACCATTTGATGGGGCTAGAACACCCATATTATAAAAATATACACACAGTAAATTTACTAAGAAATAAATATAGAAACCAAAATTTACATGAAAAACCCAAATAGGGAAAAATCACAAATCAAGATGAGCAAAATATCACCACTATAAAAAGGAATTTTATATAGGACTTTTGAGTATTTTTATCAACTCAAGATATTTACTCACAAATATATTCTTACTTTTATATCACCTTCACTATAATAAACATACCCTTTACACGAGAATTTTTTTCTCTTTTCAAAACTTGAGAGAAATCTCTCTAACTCTGTTGTTCTTCACTCTTGTTAGTGTGCCTTGAGAAGGCCAAGAGCTACTCTATTTATACATGATGCAACCATTTGAAGAAAAAAAAAACACAAAGCCTTTTGGCTTTGTTTTCAATGCATGGGATTGGACCCTACACGAAGCTGTATCATAAACTTGCAAGACACAAAAGTTTTCTTTTTCCAAAACGCAGTCTCACACACCAACCAACCACACTAACACCAAGCACAGCCACCGTGTCCCCAAACCGCGACACATTGGCCATGTTCTTGGGTTTTATAATTTTTCTCAGAAAACAAAAGACTTGCTCCTTCTGGATTGTTGGATTACAAGAAACACCCAACTTTTAATTTTACTGGTCAAAAAACCCACAATTGCTTGCTAGCCGGTCGATCTCTCAAGGCTACTTGTATATGTGGCAGGAAGCGAAAATCTTCAAGCCATCAATCCTCTTATCTTCAACCTTGTAACACCCATTTTTGTGTTCTAAAACAAGCAATATTTCTTGAAAGCTCTCGCATTAACACTTGCAACACTTACTATTCAGAGTTGTTGAGTTTTCACAAAACCAGAAAGATCCATGTTTGGTTACAGTTCTACACAGGTCTCACGAGAAAGCATGCAAAGGTTGGCAGAAGAATGGGAAGGGGAAGTCGTTGACAAGCTCCTCCTCATTTTGGTGGAGAGTTTGAGGAAAGTTAACACCCAAATGCACGAGCTTTTGCTTAGAAAGTGTTCGAAATAATTGATAAACACAAAATAACTGTTATGTTGTTCAAACTAATCAAAACAATAATAAGATCACTTGTTTGAAGACAAAAATGAAGTAATAAAATAAGTAATTGCCAAGGATTCAACCTTTTGTCCTTAAGATGAAATTGCCCGTCACCTGGTGCAAGATGGTTGCAATGCAATTGGCCTCCTAGGATTTCAATAACTCCACCACGAAAGATTGCACTTCTTTCTTGTCTATAAACGTAAGGAATATAACTCAAATTCTCTCTACAAGATACTTCCTAAAGCTCTAGGAAATGAAGGAGCATGGAGAGAATTTCTTTATGTAAGAGAGAGAGGGAGAGGGGGAGAGAGAGAGGGAGAGGGAGAGAGAGAGAGAGAGAGAGAGAGAGAGAGAGAGAGATTTCTTCTCAAGGATGTGTTGTGAATGAAGGCAAGGACCCCTTTAAATAGGCTAACAAAAAAGAAAGGGGAGATGAAAGTGATTAATGGGGAATTAAATCTATAATATACATTCATCTAAAATTGGGTCATGAATCCTAGGATTAATTAATCTAAGTTAATCCTCCTTCTACAATGTACATATTGTATATACATTGATACATAGTGTATATACATTGATCCATACATACATGTACATAGATACATGTGCTAGCATTGAATATTGCAATGAACATTCATACTCTATCAATTTACATTCACCCATAATTGGTTTTAATTTTTTAGGTAATACATCCATGCTAGATATAAAACCTAACAATGTATCAACATTTAACTGGCTTCAAAATAATACCCCATTAATTAAAACCAATTCCAACAATCACCTGCATGAATGGAAATTGGACGAGGATCCAGAGAATTTGTAGAGAGAAAATTGAATTGGAAGATAACTACATTAGGAGAGGTAGCTTTTGACTTTGAACCTTCCTTAGTGAAATACCATTGGATGTACTCGGTTAATTAGTAAACATGATGTCTTGAACTAGTTAGCCTTTCGTGTAAACCAAGACAATAGTAATCACATAGACCTCTTCCTAGAGATTTTTTTCGTTCTCACGATTATGTCTATTTTGGCCCTTGACAAGTTTTGGATTCATGAGTGCTTTAGAGAATATAGCCTTTCAAAATTCTCAAAGAAACAACCCTATTTTTCACTCATATTGGTGATCTCTCTTTAAGAGTATGCTGCCAATACTCCATTTGGAAACCAAGATATGAGAACCATTAAGAGCTAACCTTATCCTAATCTCGCTGCAGCTAGCACTTTTTCATCGTAGGAATAGGCAGGAAATAAATATTTTCAAGTGTTATTTAAAGTGCAATATGACTTAGTTTTCCCTTAGAACCAGATCTTGGAATCTCTAGTCAACTAGGTAGGGTTATCATCATAACACCTTTTCATCTTTTAAAGGCTTTAAACCCATTCCCCTTGATGATTTATACACAAGCTCTCTATTTAAACATTTTGTTAGCGATCTGCAATATTGTCCTTTGACTTTACATAATCAAGTGTTTAATGGTGTTGTATCTATAACGTATATGTCTAGACTTGCCATTATAGATGCGATTTTGTGCCATCCCAATTACTGATTGACTATCACAATGAACGCAAATAGTTGACACTGGCTTTGGCTAACATGAAATATCCTCTAAAAAATTCTTAAGCCATTCTGCTTCTTCTCCAGCTATGTCAAGAGTAATAAACTCTGACTCTATAATGGATCTTGCGATACATGTTTGTTTAGAAGATTTCCATGACACTGCTGCTCTTCCAAGTGTAAAAACATATCCACTAGTGGAATTCAATTCCTAATATCAAATATCCAATTTGTATCACTATATCCTTCTAGTTAGGGTGTTCATGAAACCGAACCAAACCGATTAAACCGAGTAAACCGAACCAAACCGCGGTTTGGTTTGGTTTGGTTTCACTCGCGGTTTGGTTCGGTTCGGTTTAAGTATTGATTTTGGTCTACGGTTCAGTTTACGGTTTAGGTATCAAACCGAACCGTCTAAACCAAACCGAACCGCAGGTTTGCTATATATACAAAAATCAGTCAAAAAAAACCCTAACCCCTGCTGTACCCTCCTTCGTTCGCACACATCTCTCCTCCTCTCAGGCTCTCAGCGTTCAATCCCTCAATCTCTCGCCTCAATCCCTCGATCTCTTGTCTCGCCTGAGTTGCCTGTCTTCTTCGATTCGATCCCTCCCTCGATTAAACGGTAGCCTTCTCTCTCTCTTCTCTCTCGGCTTCGATCTTGGGTTTATTCGATCTTGCCTCTCACAGTAAACTGTCACCGTGTCACGATGCATGACAGTGAGAGGGCGTCGCAGGAGCAAGTCTTTCCTCCTCCCAGTCCCAGAGACAACATTCCTCCCTGACCTGGTATGTTATCAATTTTAAACTAGTTTTTTGTATTTGCTTAATGATTTCGGAGAAAGAACAGAACAACTGCACTGTATTTGCTTAATGATTCATGTGTGATCGCTTTTTTAGTCTTAAAATTGAGAGAGCAGAAACTATTTGCTTTTGTAATTTGTTTCATGCGACTTTCTGTCTTGCTGCGTAGATATGAGGAATGCATGCTGTCGATGGAATATATTGACCACTTAAAACCCTTTTCTGTTTTAACTCTGTCATTCACTGCCGGAGACTCTGTTGGTGATCACTGTATTGTATCAGGAACTTGTTTTTGTCGGAGAAAGAACAGAACAACTGCACTGTATTTGCTTAATGATTCATGTGTAATCGCTTTTTTATTCTTAAACTTGTGAGAACAGAAACTATTTGCTTTTGTAATTTGCTTCATGGGTTTATTATGTGCTATAATGGAATTTGGAGTGATTAGGTTAGTGAGGTAGCTGTTACAATTAATTAGGAGTTTGATAATTTACTTAACTGTCATCATCTTTATTCCTTCGTATTTTCTAGCAATAAGTAGTTAGAGCCTTTTGTATAACTTGGATAATTAAATTGAATGGAATAGAGATGAATTTTCACCTCATTCAAGGTAGGTCAATTTCTCCCTCAAAGTGGACAGTAAAATTGTTATCTATCAGTTCAACAATCCATTGATCAAATATATCAAACCGGTTCCACAACTTCTGCATAGAAAAGCTTCTTAGGAAAATAAAGAGGAAATATCAGGATCAGATGAAGATGAATATAAAATTGGACTGCATAAAATGAAGATGATAAATACAAGAGCAAACACATCCACAAAAACAAAAATATATTAAACCGGGCAAAATGCATTTAAATTTCAGTCAAATAAAATGTTATCATGAGAAGCACAAAATTGAAAGGTGGTCTAATCCCAAAAGTAAAATCCTAATTAAATCCCTAAGCCACCGTTCACCAAAATCTCAGCTTCTCTAATCAAATTAGTGCTAGATTAGAAAGATGTTACATAGTCAAAGCATAAATAAATGCCCTTCAATCTCCTATACTCCTCAAATGGGTGGGAAGCTCTTAGCAGAACTCAGATGGCTGAAACCTTTGGAACCTCTGCTAGGAACTGATGGATCTCATCCATCCATGGGTTCTTCTCCTTTACTGGATTGATAGTCCTCAGTGCTTTCCTGACTGCACTGTTACACTTAAAGCCTGATCCAAATGCTATCTGCCATGTTCTGTCTCCCCTCTTCACCCTCCCTTTAGCTATCTGCCATGTTTCTTAATTAGCTATCTGCTAAGGTACTGTTTGTAATTTAGTTCTGATAAGTTTAGTAAGTTCTGATACATACATTGATATTCTTATAATCAATTCTCATAAGGTTAGTAAGTTCTGATACATATATTGTCATTTTTACATTTGTTTAAACTTAAATTTGAACTCTTTGCATAGTAGAGATCATCAAGTTAAACATGTCTGTTATCTTTTTGATCCCTTTTTCTTTTGGTGCAAGAAATTTTTGAATTTAATTTGGTTAAACCTTTTCTAATTTTTGAAAGTGCTCAATTGATGTGGACATATCAGAGAACCAAGGCACTGCCTACCTGCATGCTGTGAACAGACTGCCTTTTGGCAGTGATTTAAATCCTGTGCCTGACTACACTTTAGTATTCTTCTTTATAGGGTTTATCCTAAACAAAATCAAACTGATCTTAGTCCTCTCCATTTTAGAAATATATCTATATTAACTTTTAAAAGCAAACCACAGATGTTAGATTGAATACAAATTGTAAGCAGCACTAGGCCAAGTGTCCTATCTTCTCCTACACAAACATGGTTCACCAAACCAGTTTTCAACTTTCTTGTTGTTCCATTCAATCCTTTTGACTGTTGTAATTCTGAAGTTTTTGCCCTTTGACTGTTGTAAATCTGAAATTCTACTTGAAATGGTTTAGCTTATGCAAAAATTTTTTGTATTAGATGGAACAACAAGAAAGTTGCACTCCTCGTGAAGTTGAAACTGAAACAGAGAGTATGGATGCACATACTGATGTTGGTACCGACCCTCCTATAGAAATTAATACAAAGAAGCCTAAAAGAGATGGCTCTGAGGTATGGATCCATTTTAGTAGAACTCCTGTCCCTAGTGGCAAACCAACAAGATGTACTTGCAATTATTGTGGTAAAGATTACTCATGTCTTCCAGGAGCAGGAACTAGTACTAAGTGGATACATTTGCGTAAGCAATGTAAAAGATCCCCTTTATATAAGGATCAAATGGAGAAGGGCCAATTGACTATTCATTTTAAAAGAAAAGCCACTGATGATAGAAAAATGACAAATGATCAAAGTTTTGATAACAAAAGTTGTAGGAAGGCCTTGAGTAGAATGATTATTTTAGATGAACTTCCATTTCAATTTGTGGAAAAACCAGGTTTTAGAATGTTTTGTGAGCAAGTTATTCCTTAATTTCAAATTCCTTCTCGCACAACTGCTGCTAGGACTGTTATGCATTGTATTTGGAAGAAAAGGCTAATTGAAAGAATTGTTGTCAAAGCCTTTCCAAAAAAGTTTCCTTAACAACTAATACATGGACATCTATTCAAAATCTTACTTACATGTGCCTCACAGCTCACTTTATAGATGAAGATTGGAACTACCAAAAGAGGATAATTAACTTTTGTCAAGTTCCAAACCACAAAGGGGAAACAATTGGCAAAGTCATTGAGGAATGCTTGTTTGAATGGAAAATAGAGAATGTCTTTCTATAACTGTGGACAATGCTAGCTCCAATGATGTAGCTATTGCATTTTTGAAGAAAAAGATTAAATATTGGAAAAAAGATGTCTTAGATGGGAATATATTCACTTCAGATGTTGTGCTCACATCCTTAATTTAATTGTTAGTGATGGGTTAAAGGATCTTCATGATTCCATTTCTACTATTCGTAATGCTGTGAGGTATGTAAGATCTTCCCTTCAAGATTGATTAAATTTAAAGATTGTGCTGAGCGAGAGAAGT